>JAAWXA010000034.1:1292772-1314182 GCA_038090715.1 Florisuga fusca
CCCCTTCCCCTTCCCTTCCTTTCTTTTTTTCCTTTCATTTCCCTTTAATTCTGCGTTATTTTCTAAGCCCTTTTAAACCAAGATTATGCTCCACTGACAAATTTTTGTATAGGAGTATGATAGTCATCAAGAAAATAATGCCATTTGGGTGAAATAAGACTCTCTAAGGAACAGCTTAGAAGCTGGAAAATCTATGAAGTTCTTACTGAAAAGTAACCCTACTTGTGATTGTGTCTTTTCCAGTAAAATATTAGGGGTACCTTACAGAATTTGAGCATTTCTCATGATGGAAAAAGGAGGATCATGGCAACAGTAATTCTTCCAGTGAATTTCATGTTCCCATTGAAATAGCTTTACTCACTTTAAACATGGCAAGAATTACAAAATGATACTATGCTGACAAGAGCTAAAAATAAAGTCACTTGACAATTGTGTTAAAATAAGCACTGCTACTAGCTTGATGTAAATAGGAGGGAAACCATATCCTAAAAATTACTTCTCTTGCCTCTGGGCATGTCATTCAGGTGGAGAAATGGCACCTGTTCTTCTATAAGTCATGTATCATTTCTGTGCAAAAAAAATCTCTTGAGAACACATCCCTGTCCGTAGAGAAGAGGCCAGTACTGCTTTATTTCTGTCACAGGCATCTCTATATAACTTTGTGGCTGATGCTGCAATACACTCATGCACAATGATGCATTTAAGTCTGTTGAAATTAGCTGTTTCTCACTCTGACACCAGCCTCCCGGCATTAGACCTCCCTGCACTGTGGTTTATCCACCCATGAAATGAGGGTAAAGATAGTGACCTCTCTTGTAAAACTAGTCTGAGATTTACTGCTGGAAAGCACCACGTACAAATTAAGTAGAACGCTTAGCACCTAGCAGCATATGTAAAAAGAGAGCAAATTCCACCAGCTTGACAGCACTCATTAAGAGACAGACACTTGTGACAGTCACTTCTCCCTGACATGGACTCAAAGTGTCCACTTTACATGAGACTCTATTGACTGCCAAACAGGTTATATTGGCAAAATTTCACTTGCTCTTCAAGGCATTTCTTATCCTCTGAAATAGGGATTGCCCCTCATGGAAAATATAAATTATGTTTTTAATTACAGTGTAAGACATAAAGATGATAGTATCAGAAGGGTTGATGCTTCCTAGCTAGAGCAATGGATTAGAAAAATGAGCATTCTTCTGTGGCAAGGGTCAATATAAAAGGGTCATATTTTTGGTTCAATTTAATGGACCAAACACTGCCAGGAGAGTGCATAAGAGGCAGGTGGCAATGCCAGGAGCCTGTCAAGAGTGAAAGAAGCTGCCAGTACCATGTTAGGCACATGAAAAGAAATGCTGTTGGTGCAGGTAACCTGATGATAGGAACATACCAGCCATCCAAGTGGCCATGCAGCCACCTGAGGCTGTCAGTTCTTTGTGTCTAGCTGAACAGTAACATCTCCCGGGTGTTTAGTGGGATCATCTGGAGTTACACTGTTCAGTGGCAGATGATCCCCCTCTCTCCTGTCTTTACCCTGCAGCATTTGTCTATGTTTTATAAAGCAGTGGAAACAAAGTACTTAGCAAGTCAGTTTATAGTATTAATCACTAAGAATTTACATATAGAGAAAATTAAACCTGCTGAGGAACCTAATCAGCTATATTGTCATCTGATAAAATGATACGACCTACCAAGGGACCAGGTCCAAGGACTTTCATGTGCTAATCCGATGCTAAGAACAAAAATTATACCCACATCTCTCAGGTGTTTTGCCCACCATTGAAACTGCATGGTTATAATTAACATCAACCGAGAAATGGAAGACCAGAAGCTACCTGGGGGACTACAGTGCTCAAGAGAAGACCCTGTGGTAGCCAACAGTGTCACTGGGGAGTAAACAGATCTTCTGCAAAACCTAGCAGGACACTTGCATCTCTGCTACCTTCTGGCACAACTTGCTTAAACTCTGACCACTGAGTGACTGAGGACAATGATATTGAAAGGGTAATACTGAGAGGAAAAAAACAGGGGGGAGGTGCCAGCACTTTGGCCAGCATTCTTGAACTCCTGAGAAGTAATGCCTCTTCCCAGGAAGATATTAAGCAGTGTAACTATATCAGTGTAATCCACACTTTAAGCTGGCCTCTTCGTGATTCATGATCAATCAGAGGATGCAGCTGCTCTGCTCTCTGCTCAGGTGTGGTGTGAAAGTGAAGCATAAAGTGTCATCAACTCATACTAATACGTTCCATTTCTAGAACTCACTTCCAATGTTTCAAAGCTTTGCCAGTGTTAAGTAATAAAAAAACTTGCAACAGTTTTTTGAGTTGGGCAAGGACTATTATATCATTGTACCAGTCAGTAAAACAGGAGACTCTGAAGTCTAAGTTGAGACTGCCTGCTTTAGATATTCAATTTTTTTTTTTTTCAATATCTGAAAATAAATATATACACAAATAAACAAATAAATAAAAGGTGCTTGGCTCCAGAATGATTCAGATCACTTGAGACAGGTGGCTATGCAAACTATACAAGAAATTCAGAAGCAGATTCCTCTGAAGCAGCACCCAAGTGATGTTCACAGGCTTCTCGATCAACTGAAGGGTGAGCTTTGGGTCCTTCAGGGGATGATTTATTGTGGCTGCATGCAGCCACTCAGGTGTAGGCACTAGGAAATGTTATTCTTACGAGAGCGGATGGGTAAGTGCTCAATTCACAGCTCAACAGTGTGCAGTCTTCCTTATGTGGGAATCGAAATGCAAATTCCACTCTGAAGGGAAAGCACCTGGGTTGTAGGTGAAGTGGGAGGAGACAACACAAGGTACTAATGGTTTGATCACTTAGCCAGAAAACAGAAAAGGAGAGATTGAGGCTGTTCACTCCAAGAAGGTTTGACCACAGCATTTCCACTTTCCTGGACTATACCAGCCCACAGGTAAGGCTGAAATAGAGGAATTGCCTCCTCTAGCTGACCAGTAACCATTAGTGTAAGGTGGAGAAACTCTGAGAGAATTTCATCCCAGTGGAAGGGGAGGTCTTTTGTTTGTGAATCTGCTATTTTGCAGCTCTATCAGATAAGCAGCATAAATTGAGTTAGGCCAGGAACAGGCGTTCCCTCATGCCCTGGGCTTAGCTGGCACTTAGGAATGCCTGGGTGTTTCCACACTGCCAGACTGAATTGTCCCTCTCCTGTATCCTGGTATCCAGGTCCTCTATGCTCTACACCTTTCAGATGTCTTTTAGGGAGACATTTTTTTCACCCAAAAGGAAAGACGGCCAACATGACAGTGTACCCCAGGCTCTGCTCCAGAAAGTAGTGTAGACTTGTACCTCACAACTTTGGCTCTTCACCTCATGCAGTCTTTTAATGCTAGCCTGAAGTCCCCAAACGCCTGTGTTCCTCCTGTCACTTCTCAGAGCACAAAGGAAGCAGATGTCTGCAAAAAGCCTCTCTGTCAACTGTAGTAGGAAAAAAGACCCCAGAAATACCTATAACTGTACCATGGGGCTACAGGGGGATACTACCCAATGGAGATCAGGATAAAACACTGTGCAGCATGGATGGGTCTGACCAATCCAGACATTCCCAGCATTCATCTGTGTAAGCACAAGCCAGCCTGTAATGAGCAGTTCAGATTCTCTTTCTGGTTTGGCCACAAAACCAGTATAAACATGCCCCAAATTTCTCTTGCTGAGATGTTTCATGCTAGTTCAATATCACAAAACTGGTGGGTTTGGTCAGGTGATGACTTAATGAAGTGGGTCTTTTTCAACACCTGGGGAGGTATTAGCAGCTCCTCATGCACTCATGAGTCATGATGGACTTCCAGGAGCTGTCGATCACTGGATACATCCAAAACTTCATGTGCTTAAGGTACTCTTAAGTCCAAAACACACTGTCAAGATTTATATACACACTCAGTTTCTCTCAGATGTAAGTTCTTCAGATGAAACAGGAAAAGCCATTCCCTGGAACTTAGACACATGCAGTTTGTTCTCACAGGGACTTAAGTGGACTCATGGATGGTCTATATCACAGTCACTGACTTCTTCAAACTAGGCAGCATCTCAGAAACAGAACCGAAAAAAAGCTTTAGGAGTCCTGAACCTGAGCTTGAGTCTGATTGATGATAATTTATCACCTGCTAGGGGTTTCTTTGATCTCAACAAGACTCTTCCAATGACTAGCAGTAGAGAAAGAGAATTTGGGCTAATGCATCCAGCTCTACCCACTCTTTAACATAAGAGTGGCTCCTATTAGCATTTTAGCAGTTTGTCCTTTTATGCAAGAACTAGCATAGCTGACTTGGCTAAACTTTTAATGGGTTTGCTTCTGGTGTGGGAGGAAATATTAAGCACTACTTATTGTTACTTAGGATTACACACCCAAATGCCACAGCTCCATCCAGAGTTCCCAGGCATCTAGCTACTTTATTATCTACCACAGCACAGTATATCACAAATAAGATCTTCCTTACTGCCTAAAGCAATGTCATGGTGCTGTGTGGGAGCCAAGGAATGCTGCGTTTGCAAAATGCATGCAATGCTTCAGATTGCAATGAATTCATTTAAGAGGAGATCAGGCAACAACCATTAATTTCCGGGCAATAGATTTCTCTGCTCCTCTTATTTACCAAGATGTTGCCTCATTAGATCAAATAAATAAAATTACAACAGATTGCCCAGCATACCAACAGCAGCCAGTGTCTGCCTGGTGTCTCAGAGATGAATCATTTTATCAAATGCCTCCACTCTGTCTGCCACATCTCTACCTTTCAGTCTGTTTCTGTTGAAAAGAGAAAAGCTCAAGTTTTCTGACGTAGTTGGCTGAGTCAGAAGCTCTTTTGGGTAGTCATGCACAGGCGTACGTATTGACTGCCCTGATGGCCACAAATTTGGTCCCGCCATGCCAAAGGAGATGTGCTATTGTCCTTGGGTGCCCTTCTGGTGACCACGTGTGGGGCACACACAACTCCACCCTCAAATGAGGTGGGAAACTTGTTCAGAGTGGTTTTGAGGTTGTGGTAAGAAGCAAAACAGGAAACCTGCGTGAATCTGGAGTTTAACTGTTTTTTAACTTTTTGCTTTCACGGCGTTGGTTTTTGGTTTTGTTTGTTGGGTTTTTGTTTGTTTGTTTTGCATGTTGGTGGGTTTTTTTGGTTGGTTTGTTGGATTTTAAAATAGAAAATAAATATCAGAATGACAAACATTCTGCAACTGACCACAGTGCTGTGATAAGCCCTAAGTTTTACTGGTGCAGACTCAAATTCAGGCAGCAAAAAAGAATCTAGAGTAGTCCAGGGATTTTTTTTTTCTGTTCTTTTTTTAAGCAAACCAAGCAACTCAAAGGCTGTGTCAACTTACTTAAGTGCTCTTTGTGCCAACTAATTATAGCTGGCACAGAAAACAATGCTGACTATTTCTCCCTTCCCTGCCTACACTGGAGGCAAGAAAGGCCAAAGACATAGAGCTGAAACAGCAGCTCTGTGCCATCTGGAGAGACTGTATCCTCAGCCTGGCTGCTTTCTGTGTGAAAGCAGGAAGGACTGCTGTGTGCCTCCTAAAAATCAGTGAAAATTAAAATGACCACATTAGCGGGGTGAGGAGCATCAGCACAAGCCTGGCTGACCCAACACTTTGGCCCTCATACTCAGTACCATTACTGTTGCTTAGGTCATCCAGCACCTTTGTTCATTTTATCACTAACCTTCCATCTGCTAACAATAGAAACAAGAAGAGCTGGGTTTATAGGCTTAGTAATATGGGTCCCCCCCAACCCCAAGAAAGCCATGGTGAAACCACCAGGTTGTCTCAGGAGTCCAGGAATGGGAAAGCCATCACTGCTGGCCTTGATGTGGGACCTTATGGCAAAACACTACCGTCACCAGAACTGCAGACTACTGAGTTTTATGGCACATTGCTGATTCACAGGCTGTGACACTGCTGAGAAAACTCTACCTACATGTCTCCACAACTCTTTTTCTAGGGGAATATACGGCTGGGTTTGGATCAGATTCTGTGATAAGATATGCAGTTATCATTCACCAGCAATCACACTATGATGAAGGAGATACTGATAGGTACATTACAAATTGGCTGCACTGTATCTTGCAATTGAGATCAACCAAATTCCTCACAGTTTGCTCCCAGTTTATTCAAGCTGCCTGTGTGCTCTGCATACAACACCAGCAAAGCTTTTACTGCTGCTCCAGCATCACTCTGACGTCAGCACTTTGATTTGACTTTCTGTCACTGTTCTCACATATTAAATTTCAACCAGTGACCCATGGCTTGATAACTCATTAGCAAATTCCTCTGAGCCATCTAGTCCTGCCCTTGCTTGGCAGTTGATTCCTCACTGCACATATGCCTGGAGCCTCCTGAAATCAGCACCACCCCATGTGAAAGATTGGTCAGACTCAGTGCTGCTGCAAAAAGCCTATGAGGATCCATGCCCGGCTGCCTGTTTTCAATGACAAATCACTAATGATTCCTATTATGAGTCCCTGTGTCTTTTCAAGTCATTGAAGTTGTGTAAAAACCCCTCCATGTGCAGTCAAAGCTTTCCTTTCCCACCTTCGCCTCAGCCTTTGATCTGCAGGGGAGTTATTCTGACTTTTTTCTCTGCAACAGCTTAAAACAGGACATTCTTACTCCTTTTGTTGTGCAGCATAATTACTGCAATCAGGCAGACTAAGGCAGCTGGGATAATGCTCCTCCAGCTTTCTTTTGCTGTGATACATGAATATAAAACTCTTGATAGGCAGTGGGAATGAAGAAGCTGACTCAGATTGTGCTCTGGAGGTCACAGCTCCCAGATCTCACTGTTGCAGTTGAGTAGGATGGGTCACAGTTTGCCTTGAGTGCATCACTATCCCACACAGTGGCAGATATTTTAGTTGGAAGGGAATTTGAAGATCACCTAGATTGAGACCTCTGTCATAGGCAGGGACACCTTTCCACTAGAACAGGTTGTTCCAAGACTCACCTAACCTGGCCTTCAACACTTCCAGGAATGAGACATCTACAATTTCTCTGGGCAAATTGGGGCAGCATCTCACCACTGTCACAGAAAATAATTTCTTCCTAATGTCTAATCTCAAGCTTCCCTCTTTCAGTTTGAAACTCTTCCCCCTTCTCCTATCACTACATGCCCTTGTAATGATAGGACGAGGGGTCAGAGTTTCAAACTGAAAGAATTTGTATTGTGTACAGTCCAGAGCTAAAGCACATGTTTTTCCTCCTGTGTCTTCTTAAACTACTACTCATATAAGTATTCAGGCTGTGCACTGTCAAAATCTTAGCTAACTCTCCTCCTCCAAGCCAAGAAAATCTCTACAAATGCCGAACTGAGGCTGGTTTTGGCACCTGGCAGGTAGAGCACAGCCACAAGGACTCTGGTGCACTCCCACTGAAGGCAAGGATGGGGCTTCCCAGCCCCATGCTCTCATTCTGCCTTGACACATATTTCACTTCAGAAGTCAACCTCACCAGTTTCAATGGGGAGACACTTGATTTACGCCAGACCGAGACAAGAATCCGGCCGTGATTCTTTATTGCCTTTTAAAGCCAAGCGCCCAGCAGAAGCCAATTGTATCTGACATGCAGCTGCTGCACACCCAACGTGGAATCTGCACAACTCCATAAACCAGCAGTGGTATAAATAAAAACTTCAAACAAGACATTCTGGCATTGGCCAGAAAGAGTGAAGATAAATAGCTGGGAGCCGCCAAGTTGTGAAGGAAGAACGGCTTGACTGTTGGACAGAGAGCAAAGTAAGAGGCAGAAATTAGGCAGGGTGCTGGAAGGCTTGTAACACTCCCAAAAAGCAAAGGGGTCACAGCATTTAATTTGATTAATTCATCGCTGGTCCAAAAGACTTTGTTCAGAGCCTCAGGCAGCTCAATAAACATACAATCATTAAGAGAGGAAATAAAGGGTTGGCTGGGTGGTAAGTACTCCAGCTCCCTCTCCCACTCCAGCTTTCTTCTCTCCTTGGTCAGTGCAAACACAGTAAGCAAGAGGTAACATTAGAATTACAACAAAACTCACTGTATTAAAAGTTGCCTTGATCAGAACACTTTCAAGGAAAACTTTGACCTGCTTTCCCCATCATTTCTGCTTTCCCTCAACAGCCTGTGCTCTAGTAAAGGCCATGGGCAGAATAGAGCAACACCCATGATAGCTTGCCCTTCTTTTCTCAGGAGTGGCAGAAGACTGAATGGAAAACCACATGAAAGACTTTAATCTTATGGAGGACAGATAATGCTATGAGGTCATTTCAGCAGTTATGGTTGTGCTCCTAAGCATCCAGGGGCCCAACTGGCTGTTTTGATGAATGTAATGGTATTTACAATAATGGCATTTTGTAAAGCTCCAATGCTAACTTTTATGGGCCAGATGGTACAAACACTCAGTATAGTGCCTGTCCCTCACCACAGGACACAGTAGAAGGGCTCAGCTCCCCCTGCCCCCCACTAACATTGGTGCTGGAAAATTTTTGCAGCTTTTTGAAGCTCTGTAGGAGCCTGGGGTGTCCAAGGAAACCACAGCAGAGGCAGAGATGGGGAGGGGGAGGGTGACTAATACTCCATACATCCTCAGTGGATGAAGCTCATGTCTGGTTCTGCTCCCAACAGCTTCAAGCACTGCCACTGCTCCCACGATGCATTTGCTGGGCATTACTGTGTATCAGACCTCACCATGGCTCTGCACACCAGGAAACTCCTTTTATCTCCTTCTCCCAGACAGAAAATAGGGTTTACTGAAATTAAGACACTTTTCTGCAGTCACATCAGAAAACTATGATATGGAAGATGGTTCTCCAAACCCCAGACCGTGCACCAGCCTGCCTCTGCATCTGTACACACAATGCCATTCTACACCTAGGTCCCACGGAGTCAAAGGAGAAGTTGAGTACTACGTCTGCTTAAATTTCTAATGAACTTCATTCATCACCTGGTTGTCACTTCTCCTCCCTCATTCCAGTATGTACAGAACGTCCTGGTTTGAGCCAGGAAAGGTCAATGTTCTTTCTTGCAATTTTACTTTCAGCTAAGTCTCTTCTAAGTAGATGCACTTGCTGAAATTAACTGCATGTTAAAGTGTATCCATGAGTATATAGATGCAAGCTTCATCTAGTAGACATTAATTTCATGTGTCTAAGCTGGTGAGATGAGAAAATATTCATCAAAAACAGTGTTGGACCACTGTGTTCCCTTCTACTGAAATACTGTGCTCTCTACAGAATAGTAAACTAAATCTGTGACTCTGAAGCCATTAAAAAACTTACTAGTGGACAGCACTATTATGCAAAAACTAGCAAAGTTTGTTTAATAAGGCAGCTAGTTAATCTTATTGGCCTGCCCCTTCCATATATATTCAGAAGGAAAAGAAATGCTTGCCCACGACCAAAATATAGATCTTTTCTCAGTGCAAAGCTGTGGCTGATTTAAGCTTCATGCTAATAGTCCAGAGCTGCATATGCTGTTTCTTAAAAAAAACCCAAACAACACCCCTCTCAAACCAAAACAAATTCATGGTGTCTTTGCCAACATTTCACCATGTTTGGTTTTGCTCATAGCAAGTCCTGTTTTAAATCACACTGTTGCATTTGACTTCTGAGAGGACAAACCAGCGATTTATTCAGTGCTGTGTGGCAACAGCCCACTCCAGCAGGACTCTGAGCCATGGAGGGGAGTTTTGTCAGGGAAGAAATCTCATCTGGATAAATATCACTCCTCAGCAGAGCCTGGTTACTTATATGTGTGTTTTTACTGACATCAGATGAATGATGTTCATTTGTTTGATTGTCACGTCTTCTCCCTTCTTCCAGTATTCCTCCTACTCACCCTTTGAAGGTTTAGTCGCCCACTGTAAGGCTTTTTAACAGGAACAAGGGCACTTTTAAGATGAAGATGTTTGAAAATAACTTTAAACAAATATAGCATACAGTCATGCATTTAATAAGCATGACTTGCATATGTATGCAAGCATGACACATCACCCCTTCTCCCACTCAAGCCACAGGGCTAAAAGCTGATTGCTGTGTGATGCCCAACCTCCATCTAAAACTGATAATGGTGCCTTCAGTGTTAAGCCAGCACCACACAGACTGGCTGAGGAGGAAGCTTCTTCAAACCAGAAGAAATTTAGTTTGTGGTACTGCTGGGTGTTGAAAGGGACAAGTGTGGGGGGCTTGTAGGTAATTAATTTGTAAAGTGTGTTTGTCATGCACTTGGAGACTGATGATTACTACCTTCCTAGTAGCTGCATATGACAAACTTTATATTCCTGTAAATTTACTGTGCATGGTGTCTGTGGTATACCTGATGAAACCCATGTACTTATTAGCTGATCTTTGAGCCATGATGCCCAATCTGCAAGGCAATCTTTGATTGTATAATAACCATTAAAAAACAAAAACCAAAAACCTAAAAAGAAGTAGAAATACTGTAAGTGAAAAGTAGCATAGACCTTGACTAGTCTCACAGTAAGTAAACACAGAAATTCAGTCCTGGATATAGTGACTTTTGACCTCTGCTTCACCCCTAGCTACATCTTTGCCTGAAATGACTGTAACTGGGACATAATCAGACAGGTCATCCACACAAACTGCCATCTTATCTGGGCACCTTAAAATGTTAAATGTATTTTTCCTCACCAAAGGAAACAGAGAAGAAGCATTCTGCTTGCAGTTTTTTTCCCCCAAAAAGCACAAGCTATAGCATTGAGACAGCTGTTCAGCAATGAAAGTGTCTTCTTCAGCATCACATATGGACAGGGAAGCAGAAAGACTCATCACAAGGAGACGTGGAGTTTGCTATAAGGACCTCTTTAAAACACAGCTCTGATCCCAAGTCTCCCCAGCCCAGCTGTGGCATCAATCTGTGACCTCTCCCTGGGTCCCTCACCTGGGGCTCTAATATCTGCTGGAGAGCAGATGAAAGGATCAGCAATCCAGCTGTGCAGAGTGCCTCAGGTCACAAGAGTGCCAGAAGAGCTAAAAATCATTTTGCAAATGCATGAGGCGTACCTTTGGCTGTGGGAAGTGGAAGAAGGGACACAACTGAGTCAGTGCTTGGTGCACACAACTTGAAAGTTCAGTTTAGGATGTGCCCAAGTGACTCTGGTAAGGAGGGACATGAAGCAGCTTCTGCTGTACCCTTGCCTATAGGCCAGACTAATGCCACTGGACTAGTGTCCATCAGCCAGACAGGAAAGCAGGTTCAATTAGCTTTGATTAATTACTCCTTCTAAATCTGGAGAGTTAGTTGTGCACAAGGACTCTTACAAAAACAGTAATTTCAGGAAAATGCAGCGGGAAGAAACAGGTCATGCAGAGTGGATGGGAAGGGACGTGGGAGTGGTTAATAATTAGTATTTATTGAAAAGCCTCCAGTTTCTCAAGAACAATGGGGGAGAAACCATCATAGTACTGGGAGACTAGCCATATGCCTTAACACAGAATGTTTAACCCCAAGATGGAAAAGGAGACAAAGCTCACAAGGTCTCCACTAATGAATGGCCAATTACAGTCCAGCCTGGTGCAGTACAGGGAATGGATACTTGCTGTGGCCAAGCAAGGTGGCTGGTGGCACCCCCTCAGTGGGATCCTTTACTCTTGGTACTGTGCCAGGAGTGCAACCAGCTCCTCCAGAAAGTAAGGAGGACAACTCTCCCCTTGCCATCCTAATCTTTAGATTAGTAATTTACCATCTTAGAATGGTAAAATAGGTTTTAAAATTACATGACACGACTGCTTTCTACTACATGCATAGTAGCACCAGAAAACATATCAACATTAGATAACACTTGAAAACACTGAACTTTTCAGAAATGGCTACATGATGTTACAACACAGATGATGATAATAATAATAATAATAATAATAATAGTAATAATAATAATAGCCACCACGCACTGGCATCTGCACCAGCATGCTACACTAAACCAAACTGCAGTGCCTGAATGCTGAAGAGCTCTAAATGGTTCTCTCATCACTCTTATCACAGATATCTCTACTGAGAGTGGGTGGATTTTGCTGCATATTTCATCCCCAGCAACAAAGAATAAAGTTGCAAATGGCATTACTGAGCATGCCAAAACGTCCGTGCAGTAAAGATAACACTGAAATTGTGATATAAATCTATTTTCAGCTTTCATCTGAATATTCAGGATGTCTACTCTTATCTCTGTTATATATTATTTTTATATTGTGAAAGATGACAAATATCCAATGGCAAGAGCAATCAGGCGATGGAAATTGCCTCCTGGGACAAAGCTGCATGTTCTCAGAGGGTTGTTGTTGTTTTTCTATTTCTTTTTAACTTCTATGATTAGTCAATCACTCTTTAGCCACCTCAGGGAAATGCAAGGTGAATTAGGAGAAAGAAGGTCAAGGTTATCATGGAAAAATTTAATCCCTCCTCAGTGGGATGTGGTTAATAGTTATGGCTAGACTCAAGTGCGGACCTCTGCTGGGAATCCCAGTGAAGGTCAAAGACAGAGAGGAAAAAAATCTGCACTGAGATCGTAGACAGCCATAAGCAGACAGATGTTCCTAGGCTTTAATGAGCAGTCTTGGCTCCTGGCCTTTCTTGGCAGAGCTGTTTAGTTTTAGAATTTTTCCTTGTAGTGCAAGGTATGGCTCTGGTTAGCTGGCCCTGCTTAGCTAACAGCTGATGTTTTTTCCATCTAAATAATGTCTTGACAATGAAGAAACCAGTTCATAATCTGTGACTTGATGGATTAGGTCATGGGGAACAGTGTGCAGTTGTAATAATGAAAAGCAAAAATAAACAAAAATAATAATTTTAGTTTAAATGAGAACCAGTTTTAAAAGTTTAAACAGCAAATCTGATGGACGTCTTACTGCAAGTTCTACCATTCCATCTTATGTTTTTATCACCACAGACAATAAACTGAAGGAAAATAAAATAGAATTGATTTTTTTGTTACCAATTCTATTTCCAGGTCAGCCTGTTGGGTTACATGCCCCTACTTCAGAAACTGATTTGGGGTCACCAGTGCTGAGAATATTCTCCTAAAAATTTACTACACCTAAATGAAATCTATAAAATTGGAAAGTGCAGTTTTAGAAAATATCTTCTGTTCAGAAAGCAAAAAGGCTACCAATTCAACTGTTATCAAACTGTGAAATTAGTGACTTCCACTAAAAAACTGAGAAGTAGACTTGTTAAAATTTTTGAAGAATTTTAACCTTTGTCTGCTAGGACAAAAGTGCCTTAATGAATTAGCCACCACAGCACTTGCTATAGAAGAATTCTTTTCTTTGCCTGGTATGTGGCAACCCTGATAAAACCAGCAACTGAATTTAGACCCTTTTCCAATATTTCTGTGTGTCTCATTTTTGGGTGTCACAATTGGTCTCATATATTATAATATAACATAACATAACATAACATAACATAACATAACATAACATAACATAACATAACATAATATAATAACATAATATAATATAATAATATACTATACTATACTATAATATAATATATGATAATGTTTTCATGAGGTACAGCAGTCTTGTTGAAGACTTATACATTCATTTATATTGGAGCAAAACACCTGCCTTTGTGTCATCATGAAAGCAGCTCCCTATTGTAAAGCACAATTCATTCTCTCAGACAAGATTCAGATTCCCTTTTTTTTTTTTCTTTCCCTCTGCAGGAGAGGAACAGATGTCCTTAGCAGTCGAAAGAGCTTCCTCCCTCCTCATCTGCTCAGCTTATATTTCCAAGTCATGAGCCTTAAAACTCTTTAGTGTCAATTGGCTAGGGTTTATTGTTTCCATGACACCAGTCCCTTCCCACAGCCACTCAATACTCAGGATAATTACTTTACATGACACCTGCTGACTGGAAGTGACAGATTTACACTAGGATTGTACCCAGGTTCTCCATATGTTCAGCCCAGCTATCATTCTGATGGGTCCCTCTAGATCAGCAGTACACCACACCAGTCATGGGATACTGACCCAGCTCCACAACTTCCCATGTGTCTGGTCCATCCCACCAACAAATGGGTTTTGTACACCTTCTGGGCCAGAGCACAGACACTGCTCAGTGCCATGGCTGTACTCTGAAAGGCTGGGCAATGACTCCACTGCATGGCATCAGACACCAATAAGAGGGATGCCTACCTTGCCAGTAGGTGTTATAATTCCTGCTGTTGCAGAATGAAATGGTGAGACTTTTGGAGGAAGCGCAATAAGCTATGAGAGATAGGTAAAGTCAGGATAAATGTTTATAAAATGCTGTGTTACAGCTTAAAGAGTTTTAAAATTTTGTCTTAGTGCATGGCCAACTTTCTTGTCAATCACCCCAAAGTCTGCATGGAGAATATGAGTAAATACAAAAAGTCAGAGAATTTATAGACAAATAGAAACATATTTGATGGCAAGTCCCTCTTTGTCAAGCATTAAACTTTAAATGCAGTGAAATAACAGAATAAAGCAGAGCTTACCTGAAGAGGCCGAAGAATCATAAGTACTTCTGTCCTTCCTATTTGTCCTGAAGGGCTGCATGTCCTTTTCCCTGTAAGTTCCAAACCCTTCAAAGCTTCTTCTTTTATTCCCACCAGCATCGTTGTCCCGTTTCTCATTTGAGGAATTCATCTCACCAAACATGTCCAGGGACTCTGACCTTCCATTACTCTCAGTATTACCAGAGTATCTCTTTGTGCAAGAGTCAATGGGATCACTGCTTGAATCACTTTTATCTTTACTCTGTGACCACTGCTGGGCATCAGAAAGTGATAAGGTAGACAGTGTATCCACTTCAAAGTTGCTCTTTGAAGCTTTGTGTCCAGTTTCACAATGCTGGTGCTTCTGCTTCTCCTTATGTTTGCTTTTCTCATTGAGCAAGGAGAGGTCTTTATCTGAGCCACTTAGCCTTTCACTGATGCCGTGGCTGGAGAAGCCAGTGGACTTGCTAGCAAAGAGACCACTCAGATCTTCATGTGTCCCCAGTATCCGCTCATCCTTATGCTTGTGCTTATGTTTGTGTTTCCTTTTGTGAAGCCGGCCACTTGAAAGGCTTGTTCCTCCAACCTTTGGAGGAGCCAAAGAGGACTGCATGTCTCCAAGGCCCATTCCCACAGGTGTTTGTAGGTGCACTCCGTGTTTCGCTTTATGCTTGGCAGTGGTGGACATCTTCATATGAGAGCTTGCATGGAATTGGGGTGGGGGCACGGTAGGTCTCATAAATGGGGAAGCCGCTCCGAGCGTGTGAGACAGGTACAAAGGAGCTGGATACTGACCATAGTAACCAAGATTCATCATAGGCATTGATGTGTAAGGCATTCCATAGGGTGCATAGTAACTCCCACTGGGAATAGGGTAACCGAACCCTTGTAAAAAAGGCACCTTTGTCATGGTGTCATTGGTTTTGGCAGGTCTACCACGCTTCTTCTTAGACTTCATGTCAGAGGTCCTGCGAAGATAGAGCAATGGGTCATACTGGATATATGGCACAGGGTAATAGTGATCAAAATTAATCCTGAAGATGCTGGGATATGGATTTTCATGATAAAATGTGTAACTTCTATGGGAAATCCTGAACACTTGAAACTTATTGATGAGTTCCTCAAGGTCTGCCAGAAACTGGAGGTCATCTCTGTTCTGCAGGCATTTCCTTTTCCTCTTGTGCTTTGGCTTTTTAATACTCTCGTGAGAGAGAAAGTTATCCACAATGAGATGTTTCTGCCGGTGACCATGCCTGTTCTTTGTGCTGGTGTCAGATGGGATAGCCTCTGGATTGTCCAGGGTGCAGAAATCAAAGGAGTATCTCCGACGAGATTCTGAGCTTTTCTCGGCTTGGTCAGAAGTGCTGTTGTTGTCTGTACCTATCCCACTGTCACTGGGGATGGTTTCCTCACTGTGAGACTCACTCACCGGTGACAGCGTGACTTCTTTCAGAGAACCTATTTCACAGAGGTGGGAAGGTGAGTTAGCCATTAACCGGGGTGGAGACAGCTTCCAAGTTCCACTGTGCATTCCTTTCTGGGTTTTTGTAGGAAGAGCACTGATAGGTTGAAGATTTGGCATAGTTTTTAACTCTGAAAAATTTGTTTCAGTGCTTGCAGGGCTAAGGTTGCCATTAGTCCCCACTAACTGTGTCGAAAGTGGATGAATAGCTGCTGGTGACGATGCCACAAGTGACTGCAGGTTGGAAGGCACTGCTGGGTTTTCTGGCTGGCTGGAAACAGGCCTTGAGTGCTTGATGGCTGTCTTAGGTTCTTCTGGCTGAGATTGCAGCTCTGCTCTTGGCTTTCTGCCCCGTTTTTTACCGATGTAGATAGTCCCCCTCTTGCTGACATTGATCTGCTTCCCTAGTCTGGCATCAATGGTGGCTGGCCCAGCACTAGATGGTGGCTGGACTTTTGCTTTCAGAGCTATGCTGCTGGAGCAGGAGGACAAGATCTGATTGAGAATATTCTTCCTCTTGAGGGTCTTCATTTTATTAATGGTCTTGATGGTCTTCTTATCCAAGACCCCAAGCTTCCCAACTTTTTTATGAAACTTGAGTTCACTGATGGACTTGTCCTCTCCTGGGACCAACTGGGCCAACTTGGCCAGGTTCCGTCTCCTCTTCCTTTTCTTTGTTCCTGAAAATTCACGACTGATTGGACTTACTGGGCTGGTGGAAGTTCCCTCATGAATGGTTTCAACAGTGAGCAAAGGCTGTTTCTTTGGTCGTCCTCTTTTTTTCTTGACAGGTGTGATCACAGTAAGACTGTCTGTATTCGTATACAGAGGGCTGGATGGTGTGATAGGATAGGCTGAAGGAGGCTCCACCATCAGCTTCTCAGATGTGGTCATGGAGGTCTCCCGAAGGATGGATTTAGGTTTGTTGCAGGTCCAGCGCCGCTTAGCTGCATGCTTGGGATGCTGGACCTCGGATAATTTTCCAGCTGTTGGAATATCAGTGGGTAGGAGACTGGATGTCACAGGTACAGGTTTTCTGAGTCTGGTGGCACTGTTGGGGGAAGCTTTGTCAGTGAGCCCACTGCTGTCAATAGCTACTAAGGGAGACTCATTTTCAATCACTTTCCCTGGCTTTGTGGCTCGAAGATCTTTTTTACTTCCCTCTGGTAGAGAGCTAGTCCTGTTTGCTACTTCACTGCTCATAGAAAGTCCAGAAGGCAGGCTTTTCTCCTGGATAGTTTTCTCTATGGAAGATTTTGTGGATTGCCTTTTTTTCCTTTTGTGGCTAGATGTATCTATCGTTGGAGACTTTATTGGGATAGTAATTCGTACATGACTGTTGTCGCTTTCACAGCTGCTGGCAGAAATGGGATTCTGCTTCAAGGGTGACATATCCAACACACTGTCCATCGAGTAAGACTCCTTTTTTCCTTCCATGTTGTCATGGGATTTGCTGTCAAATGCTTTCTGCGCACTCTTCACCCAGTCAATGTCTGTGGTTTGGATGGTTTGACCTATCAAGTCCTTTTTGCTGGACTTCTTCTTTGTACTCCCAGCAGGTTGGTCAGAGGCCTCCAGCTGCAGACCTCCCTCTTGATCACCGAGAGGCAAGAGCCCATTGCACTCAGAGGTGCTGCTTGGCTGGGTGGCTGCCCCAATGTTGTTGGGTGATGGGGCTGCACTGCAAAGGGCAAGATCTTTACTACTGCCTGACAGCTGCCCCCAGGTGCTGCTGGGGCAGGACTTCTTTGCTTGGGATTTGCTGAAGGACACTCCTGGCTCTGGAGCAGAGACCTTGGTGGCACTAACTGCTTCTCGACTGGGTTCCGTGTTGATGAAGCAACTCTGAGAAGCAGATGCAGTGTCGGAGCTCGCTGACCAGTCAAGATGGTGCTGGTTGCTACTTTTCTGCTGGTGCTTTGATTTTAAGGTGTCACTGGTGAAGTCTGGTTGGAGGCCTGGATCATAGTGCAGAGCAGAATGTTTTTGCCTGTCATAAACCTGGAAGAAAGCAATAAATAAATAAATATTAGTTTATCAGTCTGAACATAACCCTTGGCTGCAGCTCTTTATTTGTACAACGAATGAGAGCTCTCCTTAACCCACATCCTTTTAAGAGTTAGGAGCCATTTTATTTGCATTTAGATTCATGCACTGTAAACAAGCTTGGATTTGTTTTCCCACTCTAAAAACAATGGAAAAAATTTCTATAAATGCTAAATTAGTAAGGAAACATATTCTATTGGTTTTTAATTTAAAACACAAGTAAAATATTTCTTTTCAATGGATGAATGGTGCAACTTAGCCTCCTGGTGAGAATGCCTTTTTCTTAAAAAATAATCCCTCATAGAACTTGATGCTCAACAGCAGCAATTAAGCTCATTGTTGGAAACAAGGAAAATGCAAAATTATCTCGGAAATTGTAACAAACAAGATGAATAGCCATGGGTCCATTTCCCCATGAAACCAGAATCTGCAATGACTTGCTTGCTTCAGTTTCCACACAGAAGTCACCCCCACAAACTCAGTGCTTAAACTCTGATGCATAGCACCGAGGGCCTGTGGCACACTTGGCAGATTCAAGACTTTGCATCACTCCCGTTCCTTTTCAATAATTTGCTATTTGCAATGTTTGTAAGAGATATTTTCAATACGATTTCTAATCCGACAGTGTCTCTTCATGCTGCAGAGGTTACTGTGAGGTAGAATTCCACTGGAGACTGTCACAAAGCAAACAAATGTCCCCTATTTTTTTTTTTTTTACTTTCCATAAGTGATCTCTTATAGCCAGTCACTGGGCAACTGATTTTGTACACCTAGGACTGAAAGCAACTGTTCTTCACAAACAGTAGTGAGGCTGTTTTCAATGCCAAATAAATGAGGAGAGACTTAGATAAGTTAACAAGGAAAGAACAATAGAAAACTGCTTAGTGTCTAGTGTCTCATGTTTCTACAAACACCCAGTTACAATTAAGTTTCTATCAGTAGTCTTACACTCAGTGCTCATCAGGGGTGTCTGCAGCAAAAGTTTGGGGACAAGGAGGCTGTCAGCATAAGAGGGTTTTGAGCTGAGAAATGAGGTTCTTAGCCCAGTTTCTAGCAACTTGAGGGGGATTTGAAAAGTGCTAAGCATTCCCAAGCCCATGATGCATTGTTTAGTGACCAGTAAACATGCATGTTATTGGCAAACTAATGTTGAGATATCCTTCATGTGCACATAAAAATGGGCACGTGGCTTTCCTAGAAGAGGCAAAAACAACGAATCTGTTCTGGTCCATTGTCTGAGAAGTAATCAGGGACTTTTAAATTCTGTGGATAGTTCAGCTGTTGTGCACATGGACCAGCCATGCTCAGGGAAAGCAAAGATTTCCAGGAATTGTGGAGTGAGAAAATGAAAGCAGGCAGCTGTGGTGGAGCTGCAGATGTCATGGGCAAGCAGCACACGGGTTCTTCAGCCTGAGAAAGGAGCTGAAAACATAAGCAGCCCTCAGGGAATGAATCAGTTCTTCCTCCTACTCCAACTTGAAGCAGCCTCCCACATGAGCCACACAGTGTGCAGTGGCCTCAACTCACACAGCTGATTCTCTCCTTTGGAAAATGGAGCCCACCTCTGTCCATGTCCTTGGGATGAGGCCAGGGAAGGGTCTGAAAGAAACCAGTAGCACTGGCACTGTTAGTCTAAGTTTTGGGTTTTTTGTGTTGCCTTTTTTTTTTTTTTTTTTTAAACTGATTCCAAACTTCACTTAACCTCTATTTTTTGAGGCTTATCCTGTCTCCACGACACCAGGCTGGGTGTAGTGTCAAGCTGGGCAAGAGGAGGTGAACACGAGGTGGCCATTCTCAAGCCTCACACAAAACATCATTTTCCCCAGGTACCATGATCTATGACCTGGAAATGGCTTGGGAACGATGGGCTGAGGCCTCTCTTGTTTCCCAGTACACACACCAAGGCAGGGACAGGCTGTTTCTTCACAGACTCTGGCCTTATGACTACAACCAAAGCAACTCCTTACTCCTGTGTTATTTCCAAAATATTGAGCTGTGAAAACAAATCACCTGAGAATTTTCATTTGGAAGTTATATAAATAAATAAGGTGACTGAAGCAGCTTGGTCCCTGTAAGCATACCATACACAAAAATATGCCTAGTTTAGAAGGAGTAATAATGTCTGATCTACATTTTAAGGAAGTTAATAAGGGCTCAGAACTCAGAGGCCAGTGATTTATCAGTGATGAATGGTGATTTATCACTTGGCTCCTCCAGCCTCATTTCCTCGGCCTGCACATTATAAAATGATGATGCAACTTCCAACATATCCAGAATGATAGCCTTGTCATTACTCCAGCACCACAGGCCACCACCACATCTATCTTTCAATTCATGAGAAGGATATGCCTCTATCATCAAAGGTGCCAACTCTGGAGGCATTTAATCACACGGATAAGCACTCCCATTTCAACACGCCTTCAAAAAAATGACCAGTCTGCAGGAGCAGGGGACTCCATTTCCTCAGTGGGATGTCAAAATTGTATATCTGCCCAAGCACACAACAGCCCACTGGGTTTCCTCATGCAGCTTCTTCCAGAATAACATTCACTATATGCTCTCTCTTGCCAGACACATCCATATCACCCCAAAATAATTCTTCTGCAACACAGCAACCAAAGATCATTTGGCTGCAGAAGGTTAGGTTTCACTGGCTGCAATGGATATGTGGGGACTGTTTACCTCAAAGCACTATTAAATCAGTTGAGACTGATTTGCAGCCAAGTGTATTTTATTCCCCATGTACCCATCTGGGTTGCTGTATGATCCTGTTGATCTCTAGGTTTCAATTTTCCCTGCTGGGTGACCACTACCCTAAGAAGCCAACAAGACCCAGCTCAGCTGACCCAAAGCCTCTCTTAAGCTAATGAAGAACACCAGGACTGTCACTAGGGTGCGGGCAAACAGAGCTCTTCAGAAGCCTGGATCTTGATGCCTTTCATTTAAATTTGTTACTTTACTCATTGATAAGCATGCAATATATTGCAGCTCCATAGGTCTTGACAGGGGCCTCTGGACTTGAATAGAACACATCTGAGATCAGCATCAAGAGCAGTGGGCTTTTTCATGAAAAAATGTTTACCTTTACTTACTGAAAATACTTCAGACTTCAGCACGTGCCTCAGCTTGTAGTTTGCCCTTACATCAGAAGAAATTTTCTTCAGCAGCTAGCTATTCTGCACTGAGTCCACTCCTTCAAAAGTAACTTAACTCGTGCAATTTTACCACTTCTCACCAGACTTGGTGAATATGCTTCTAGATATTCAGTTTACTGGATGCACTTAGTGTGTAATAATCCTGTCTTTCCTTTACAAAAATAAAATACATGTAAAGAATCTGATAATTTTTTAATCTGTAAAGAAGTTTCGACAACATGACTGAGCACATAACTAACACTTAGAAAAAAAAAAGGGGG
>JAAWXA010000034.1:1314202-1488944 GCA_038090715.1 Florisuga fusca
GGGGGGGGGATTGAATCCTCTTCTTAGTAGTATGAAATTTCAGTGCCAAGCTTTTAAGTTTCAGTCCTTCATTTTGGCAGTGGTGAGTATACCTATAAAGAGGATACACTCCACACAATGGCAACTGAAGAGCCCTGACAAGTGAGCAGAGAAGGTGGGGCTGTGTGTTTATACCTGCCTTGCCAGACCCACAGAGGTGATTACTCCTCCTAACAGTTGTAGTCTGGCACGCAGCCCCTGCAACTGAAGGGATGAGACATGATGAGCAGCACCCTAACTCTGCGAGTAACACCCATCAGTACAATCCATCCCTCAGGGACTCTTCATTTAACAACTGGATATCCCACTCTGCCTTCCCATTCCCTTGATTGAGCTTCTCCCTAAATCCACATGCTTCTTCCAGTCCCAAAACAAAAAGTGGAAGGAAATGGCAGCAACCAAGTCAAGAGGTTAGTAAAATAATCAGGAAAAGAAAACCATTTTAAAATAAATATAAACAGAATAATGGTGGTTATGATAAAATATATTATTAGAGAAACTCAGCACCTGAAAAAAATCTGATTACAGGGAATGGTACCCCCCTGATCCAAACACACCTTTTTGAGGAGGTAACACACATATAGCTTGTCAAGAATCTGGCTTGCAAATCAAAGTTAATACTACAACGCCCCCTCTTTAAATCATTCCCAGATCCATCTGTGTAATGGCTCCTCAACTGTAATTCCCTATTAAGAGGCTTTATCTGGAGAGATAAGCAGCTGGTTCCCCTGTCACTAATTGCTGTCTGCTGTGATTTTAAAACATCTGCACCATTGTGCTCTTCATTTTCATATTCTAATCACCCTGAAACTTGAAAAAGGTACATCATTGATTGTTTCTGCGGGTTAATTAGTACACAGTCTCCTTGTAGAGACAATTTAAAGGCAGTCAGAACCTCAATCAGCAAGTTTGTTTTAAAAATTAATAACATCAGGAGTGTCTGTAGGGATTGGCATCCACAGTGACACATCAGAGTGTGCTCTGGGGACATATCATCCTTTGTTATCTTCTGCATAGGCTGGAAATATTTTTTTTTAGAGAAAAGGAAGAGAGTAAAGGCTTTCCTAAATGAATGTCACTCAGAGACAGACACTTGGAAAGTGCTTGCTTTTATCTTAGGGCCACCTCTTCCTCTCCAGCAAGAATGAATCTCATCACAGCACCATGTAATACCTCGGTGTGCTCCAGGAACTCGGAAGCTATTTTTGATAGCAATTTTGGCAACCAGAAGCTGGCATCTCACTGGAAATACATGGGGTTTCACTGGAAGTACTGGGGCTGGGCCTTGACATATGAGGACATTTGCTCTGCTTGTCACCTGAGTTGGTGTAGCAGGATGCTCTGTCTCAGGGGGACTGCCTCAGTTTCCCTTTATGATTCAATTGCTCTTTGTCTCAGCTCCACTTCCCTTAGCCTCAAGTTGGACAGTTTCCACAGAAAGCAAAGGGTGCTGCAAATTCTGAACTGGTAGCAGCCTTGGAAGTACTAAGAGAAGGCCAAGTTGGTATCTGTGGTGCCAGCCATTCTCTGTGCTGAAAAACATGGAGCTCAGTTTGTCTCCAGCTAAGCTGAACAAAGGCCAAACAAAAATAGGCAGATAAATGTGAGAACTTGTATAATGAGGGAAAAGGCTTCCTTAGCTTTTCCTTTATTTCCCTTTTGTTCTCAAAGAGGAGATGCTGGAGGTATGGCTAAGTAGTTAAATGGCAGCAACCACTTTTTCTATAAGAAGCTAGTCCCATCTTTTTGATCAGTGAGAATCCTGTACACTTTCCTGGCAGGTATGCTGGACCTTCTCCCCTCCAGTGGGACACCTGTTCAAGTAACTACTTCTTGAAGGGAAGGGATACCCAGACATGGCCAATGAAGAGTAAGGAGCATCAAATCCCTCTATATGAATTCTTAACTTTAAGTTTTTAGGATCCTTACAAAACTATAGTCATTGTGTTATCATATTACCTGTAGGTATTACTTTAATCCTTGTTCTTGCTCTAGAACTAGCGTGAGACCTACCGATTTTGAGTACTCAAGTAGCCTTGTTATACAGGTAACTGTAACAGTTACCTGAATGTCTGATTATTTGAATGTTTTATTAAGATACCTCCTTGTTTGTTATTCTAACACCTTATTCTGCTATCCTAATATCCTAACACTCATATAATACAATTTATTCATTTAGTCTGGCTATAGAGATCTTTTGCTGCTTACAATCTTCTCTGCTCTCTTGTCCCATTCAGGACAGTTGGCTAGGTGTTGGTTCTCCAGATGTTAACTCCAAGCCATGCAGAGAAGGATATTATCTCAGTTATCTCACCAGATGAACAAGCAAAACTTGAAGTTTCATTGTAGTCCACCTTAGCTGGTGCCTGTTTGTTCTCTCCCAGCTGTCTAAACTGAGGCGGCAAACTGTGTTATGCTTAAATGTGATATTTAAGCTGCATTGTTATGCCCGTGATGATGGGCTCTTTGTTGGAGATGACAGAAAAATCCCATTGTTTAGAATTTTCCCAGACTCAGTACTTAATACAAAGCTCTGAAAAGAGCAGGGTTGTTTAAACATTTGATAAAGAAAATATGCACAAAGATGGGTCTATCCCACTAGTGAGGAGCAGATCAGCCTGCGGCACAAAAAACTACCTTCATAAATCAACATGCTGTTGCAATTTGCCCAAATAAAATTCTCAGTCCCTGTATGTGAAAAAGCAAAGTATCTGAAATCCAGCAGATGATTGAAATAGTCTGCAATTCATCCAGTTCAAAGCTGGTAGCAATATTCATTTGGCATAACTTCAGAATTTCTGAATTATTTAGCAAATTGTGGTGCTTTGCCAGGAATGCATGGAAAAAATATGGTTTGCAACAACCTGAGCATCTTTGGACCCTTCAGTAAAATCTGCACATCACTTTGTATTTTCTTTAAGAATAACTGCTTTAGACAGTTATTCTCAAAACAAGTAAAGCAAAAAGCCTGAATTTCAGTTTCTCTATTAACACAACTTCATTAATATCTCAGGGAAGACAGAACTACATAGCAATGGGAGTGCAAACCTGAAGGGACCTCCAGCAGCTTCAGTGAAGATCCTCCCTATTTGAATGTGGCTTGTACCACAGTCTAATGTTTGCATTCCTTGAATGGAAACAAACAGGTGAAGGCTTGCTTTTAATTAACCCACTCCCACCCCATGCTATGTCTTGCTCTGAAGCCATGTCCCTGCAGCTTTGTGTTAATTCCTGCCTCTCTTTCCGTGCCTTGCAAATGATCCCCACTCCCATGAGTGTGGTGGTGTTTGAGAAGTTTCTCTGAAGCTCGCGTCTCCTCTACTTGGACAAGGCAATGCTACTCCTGGAAGGCTCAGTGTGCTCACCAAAATACATGAAATATCTCCAACCTGTAATTCTGATTTTGAACCTTGTAGTGAACAATTTGAAGCTGTCCCCTTGGGACGCAAGAGGAAATGCTCAACTTTGAGAAAAATATGAGATTAGTCAGGATTATTTATTCATGTATCTAAGTTGGAAATCTCCTACATTCTTTCTCTCAAAGGGTTTTCTTCTCTAGTAACATGTTTTCATGCATGGAGGAAAGGAAGCAGGAACTGAAAAGAAAGCTTTTTCAAGAGGAACAAATCACCTGGAGCTTCTCCAGTTTTTTGAAGCTCCTTGCAAAGGAGAGCCTGACTTTATGGAGGGCAGTTAGCCACTGGATTTTCCATTGAAACTCAGTGCCACCAGAACTGTTAGTCAGATCAGAAATCTCAGGTTGACCTTTTTCTAGTCACCAAAGGGTTTGGTTCGTGTTTGGCCTCAAGCCAACAGACATATTTAAGTGAGCATTTTAGACATGGCTTCTGTGAAGCCAGGGGCTCACAGATCAAGATGTCTCTGCTAAGCTGCGTGCTTCCCTTTGTCCAAAAGGTTTTGTAGCAAACTTAACAGCAACAGTGATATTGAGGTTTTATTATTCACAGATAAAACTCACTTCTATCCCTCTGGAAGTGGTATCTTTCCATGGAGCTCAGTGTACTCTTCTCCACATTTAACTACAAAGCTGCACTTCCAGGTTTCTGTCTCAGCCTGCTCCTTCATTTTGCTCTGCAATTTCAAGTTGTAGAAGGCAAATATATCTGTGTAGTGACTTGGCCAAAATCAAACTGCAGAAAGATCCCCAGATGGACTGGGAACTACAGAAACATGACTAGTAAGGAGCATTCATCTCTGAAAGGTTTGTGGTGTTGTCCAGGACATTAATGCTTAAGCATGTCTCGGATAACTAAATTGGAAATAAGGATGTGAGCAGCTGTGCACCATTAGTTTTTGCTATAATTTTTAAAAGCCTGCAGTGTCTAATTTGCATCGAAAGATTTCTTTTACCCTTCACTTACTACAGGGTTTGCAGTGGTACCCTGCATACATTTTTTTTTCCAAGGGAAGGGGGAAATATAAATGGCTTTTCCATTGAGACTAGCAATTCTTTCTACTAGAGTTAAACAATTTGATTATAAATTGAGCCCTTAAATGTCAAGTAGATGCTGAATTCACCTGAAAACAGGCATTAAGAGAAGCTCATAAAAGCTGAGAGCTCGAGTCAGTTAGCTCATCATTCTATTAGCATGCACTTCATTTAGCAGCTACTGACCACCAGATTAATTCTTTCAGAGCATCCTGATTGCAGCTAAGGTCTGGCATGAAGTACTGCATGTGCAACAGCATTACTAAAAAGTCCAGGAATCAGCCAGAACATCTATCTGGGGCAGATAGGTTAAAGCTCATTAAAACTTGCAGGAGAAGTCAAATACCCAATGTCTTTCCACCTCCATGAGTTAAGATATGAGTCCTGTTCTATAAATTCAGAGAGAGCACCTCCTGTGCCTTCAGCAAATTCACCCTGAACAGGTGAACTTCAGGGATCTGCAGCAAAATGTGGGATGTTTATGTTTGTCCCCTTTGGAAACTCTGCTTAAAAACGTGATGAATTTCTGGCTCCTCTGGCCTACTGCAAAGTTACTGCACACCGTGCAAAGCCAGTAAGTAGTGTGGGGTGTACCATCCAGAGATGGGATATGTTCTGGGCAACATCTGTATGAGGTGATAACTGAGGAAATGTGCTGCATATGGGGAAGATGTCAAAAGCATGGCAGGAATCTGTTTCTGGATTAGAGATGATGCCTTTGAGACAGAGCTGTAGAGGGTTTTAGTCCCTAGTCAGGAGATTTTATTTAACACCTCTAAGGAAGGCAGGTTTGAAGAAAGACAACCAGCAATTCTCAAGGATGCCTGAGACATAGACCTGTGCCATGAGGATGCTAATGTCTACCTCAAGTCCTTTTTCGAGATCATAACAGTGGTGATTTTGGGCAGCAGCAACACCTCAAGCTGTCCTGGGTGAACCTGAAAAGCTCTCCTAAAAGAACTGATTTTACTATCCCCTGGACTTGGCTACCTGCAGATTCCTCTTCCACCCAGTTTCTTTTGCACGCACCCTGGAGGAACTTCAGCCAGGCTAGCAATCATGTTTTGAAGAAACAACAACAAAAGTAATGACATAAAACATTTCAGTGGCAATGCTAGGTGAAGTGATGATGAGTTACATCACTTTTTGAGGGCACTGCTGTGCTTTTTCTGAACAACGTTTCTCTCTACTTTGATGTTCATCACTCATCTCTCTTTCCTTCCTTCCCTCCCTCCCCAGCTATGGCAAAATCACCTTTACTAATAAACCTCCAGCTCAAATAGCAGGTTTTATTTAGTGTGCTATAAAAACAGTCATTTCTCAGATCATAAAAGGGGCTCAACTGGACTGCATCATTTTGCTGAAGTAAGTTTTCTGGTGGAGTGATTCTCTTTTCTAAATACCACAGTCCCACACTACCAGTATTTATGTACCAAAATAAAATGCAATTTTCTGTATTTTATTAAGTGTGAATCTCCAGTGGAAATGCATTTGAGAGATGAATCCAGTATTTAACTGTCCTTTTATTTTGTACTTTCAAGACCCTCTCGGCCACTGTCAAAACAGCAGAAGGCTAAGTACAGTTTTGTTAATGTACAACAGAATTACTTAAAAGTCCTGAACAAGTTTGGATTGGCTTCTACATACATTTTTCAACAGCAGCACCAACCAGAAGTAGAGAGAGGGAACGGAACCGTTGTCTGGAAAAGAAGACTGCAAAGCACCTCAAGCCCAGGTTTGTGCTTAAATGACCTCCCAGAACTCTCTAGCTTCTCATCTAGGAAATCAGGGGTAATATTCAGCTGTCTGAGTCCCCAGTTTTTCACCCATGTGGTTCAATAGGCAGAGAGAAAGCCTTTCTCATACATATTCAGGCCTGAGATTAGCATCCAGAACAGAAAACCTTGTTGCATTCCTGGGTCAGAAATTGACATATCCTGTGCACAGATCTGGTTGGGAACAACCCCCTGTGCAGAAATTCAGTCATTTATATGCACGTGCTTCCCTTAAGAGTGCAGACATCAAGACCAGACAAAACAATGGTGTGGTGCTGCCAGCACTTCACAGCATTGCCCTTTTAATTGCCCTTGTTCTGGTAACTCACCTAAGTACATTTCTTTGCTTTACACATGTTGACGAAGCAAAACCATTCCCAGTCCTGTTATTGCTTCCTCTTAAGTGCTGACTGTGTGCTTGAGATGAGTAGCTCTATAAAAATAATATAAAGATACAGTCCCCTATCCAAGCAGTTTGGCACACAGGGTAAATCGGAAGCAGGCAGTGCGTGTTTCAGACATCAGAATGCATTTGTCCATCCCTAAGGGAGCAAAGTTATGCCTCTTTTGTTTGAAAATGTAACTTATTCTGAAGATCTGGCATTGGAAGAGTTGGCAGGAGGTGTTTCCAAGAACTACTTGAGGAGACAGAGGAAGACTGGCTTAAAGCACAGGTGAAACTAGTGGTCTAAGCATCTAAGAGGACTACACATCAAGAGGACTACAAAAACCTGGGGATGTGAGGGCCACAGAAGGTCTTTCTATCAGCCATACAGGGTTTGAAGCTGAAGCCAGAAAATCTGAGATGAGAAGAGTGCCCCACATTTTATGGGAGTATAAATAATAATGAGAACAGCTTATCACAGCAGTGGATTCCCTGTTACCAGAAGTTCCTTTTAAACCAAGGATGGGTGTTTTTCTAACCAATATGCATTAGTGCCGAACAGCCATTGGACTTGTATCAGGAATACATTTAGGCAAATCCCCTGGTATGAGTCATGCAGAAGGTCTGACTAAGTGATCACAATGGCTCTTTCTAGCTTTAAAAATCTATGATTACATATCCTCCCCATATCCTCCAGTGTTTTGTTGACCCTGGTGTTAAGCAATTCCAGCAATGTGTCTTCAGCCCCTTCCTCTGTGAAGCTGTATCCCAGCATAATAAATCTCACTGTTCGGAGTCACTTCTCTCTTCCTCTGGAATAATTTCCATCCCTAGACACACCTTAGTTCTGGGTTCATTCCAAATATTCCTCCACATCCTTGGCACCAAAAAAAAGACTATTTCACATTTTTTAACAATTCATTTCACTAGACGTATTCCCTGCTGCTGTAAAGCAGCTTGTCCCACTGGTACAACAGAGTTGATTTACTACAAAGTGCCTTCCTATCTTGACAAACCCAGTGAGATGTGGTTCCCTCTTGAACAAGGATGGGCAGTATTGTACCACGCATGGTGCTGAAAGTGCAGTTGATGCCAAAGGCCATCATCTCAAGACACTCAGGCTACCAATGTGCACAAGGGAACCTGCTGTGATTCCTGTTGCCTTTGTTCTGTGCTGGCTGAGTATGGATTTTTGAGAGGCAAATATCCTTCCAGACTGACTATGTCCTCACCAAATAAGATTTGACTCTCTACTTTTAAGAGGAGGCACCAAGTCTGATACCCAGTCTGGACCTATATCTTACAGTCATCTGTAAAACAGTATGAAAACAAAATATCCTGGATCTGAAGACATAAAGAACTCTGCAGTCAGTTTTAGGCATTGGATGGCTTTTTTTTTTCTTTCTTTCTTTGCTTTTTTTGTTTGTTTGTTTGTTTCTTGTTTTAAATATGGAAAAGTGTGTGGATTTGGTCTTTTCTGGTTTAAATTTCTCTGCTGTTTTGTTTGTTCTGTCATAGTCTCAAAACATGAACCCAAATGCAAATCTCTGAAGTGCTGGAGGTCTTTGCCTCAATCCAAATGTCACTCTTGGTGTTCTGAAGGGTGTTTTGGGGTTTTCTGGGTGCAGTGGGGGGAAAAAAAAGGGGAAAGGCTAAATCTCAAACCACTTTACAAAAAGGTTGCCTATGTTGAAGTCACTGGTGCAAAAACTATTCAGCGACTGCTTTAAACATACCTCAAATAAGAAAAAGAAAAAATCCCTTGTGCTCTAGGAATTTACTTATTGCTCCATAGTTTTTTTTCTTTTTGTGCTCTTCCTCCCCTTTGTTCTGTTTGCCACCAGACAATGCAGATGCTTCTGCATAGTCCCCCTTTAAGGATTTCTCTGAAGGATACAAGCATATCTGTTTTCTGCAACCAGAGAGAAAAACCTTCTGAAATCAGTACAGATTCATCACCCACCCTGCACACGACCTTATCAGCAGTTGCGATGGGTGTCCCCCATGGAATACTATGGAAAGGGCAAAGCTGGAAAATGTGCACTTTAAAGTGCCAGAGACTTCAGTTCATTGTGCAGCACCTGTAATTTCTGCTGCTGCAGACTGCTCAGCTTGTTACGGATATCTGAGTATTTGGGTTTTCCCTGACTGGAGGTGATGAGATTTATTACAGTAAATTATTTTTGCCTTTTTCTTCACTCCTGGAGTAGGCAGGACATAATTGAGGGTACCAGATACCAGAATGAATAAAATCACCAGGGATGAAGAGACGAGAGAAATAAAGCTTCCTGCCACTTCTTTCCTCACATATAGTATATATTGCATTTTTTTCATATCAGTGAAGGGAATATTTAAGGAGAAACCAGTGCTGTGTACAAAGGCTAGGCTTTGATACAAGAGATAGGGCTTAAAAATTGGCCTAAATTCTTCCTGCCCCCATCCAGAGACACATTATGGTTTGTCAGCCTGACAAGGACTCAGATGGATAGACTTCCGCAGTGGGTATAAAAAATTGAGATCTTAGTCTCATCAACATACATGTTCCAACCTGGTGGCATCTCCTTGAGAATATATACAGAGCAGGCAAACATTTCTATCAGTGTGCATGACTGTCTTGACCAGGTACAACTGATACAGATTTTGTAAAAATACTACTTCAGCTAGTAAAAGAAGCTTGTTCTATGTTTATAGATTGCAGGGGGATATAAATCAATGAATAAACGATTAACAAAAGTTTATAAGGTTTTCTATCACAGTCTTCACAATTACATTCACCACATCATTCAAATGAAGCAAAAAGACTTTGTTGTTATCTAAAGTCTATCTTCAATAAATCTCAAAGCGCTTCACCAAAAAAGTAATTTTTCAGCACACTACAGTTGTAAATACTAAGACTCAGTGATTCGCCCAAGCTCTTTACAAGCTCCTTTGTCAGTGCCAGCAGAATTCAGGTTTCCTCACCCTTGCTTTTGCCAGTGCCCATGAAGGTTCCAATGACCAGGGTCCCAAGTCCGTGTTCCCAAGGCATTTGACAATCTAGACCCACATGACATCAAATAAATGAATTTCTGGCTGAAGCGCAAACAGGCTGATCCTTTGCTATATGAATCTGTGCATGTCAGCATATGTGAAAATAAAAAGGCTCTGAACTGACTGAAATAATAACTTTCCATCACAAGGACCATAGGTATCACAGATGAAATTGGGGTCCCTGTTTACCAAAGGTCTGTGTTTCAGAGCAGCAAAACCCTTTCACAACCAGCCTGCTGAGATCCAGGGAAGTATCAGACATACAGAACTATAACTGCTATGCTGCAAACCCATAAGCAAGTGGGTTTTTTTTTAAAACCCTTAGCTTTGTGGTGGTATTAAAATGGATTATCTACGCATCTGTGGTTGCAGCATGCTTGCAATCCTCTACCTGCGCTTCTGTGAGTGCATCCATCTGTGTGTTGGTGGGTGTTTGATTTTAAATAAGGGCTTTTTTTTTTTTTTTTCTCACAGAAAGAAATTTAAAGACTGCGGGGAAGATCCCCACTCATCCACCCTTGAGGTAATTACACCAGGAAAAGCTATCAGGTCTATCTCCTTCTCATCACGCAAAGAACACAGTTGCAGGCAAGAAGTGACCTCGTGTTTCTGCTGCTCAAACTCCCAGCAACCCACAGCAACTAAAATTGGAACATGTGCAATATAATTAGATTTTCTTCCCTTGCAGACTTGTTGTGCTTCTCTTGTCTGAAAAAGCAGGGGACACTTCAGAGAGAGGCTACAGCTCAGCAGGGCTGTCTGCTATTTACCAGAGTTTTGCTTTGAGTGAGATAGGAAAGAAGCTGCAATTAAAGCAAAGCCTTTGTGCTTTCAGCTCCTGCCCTCCAGAAATGAAGGTTTTTGTTAGGAACCACAGAAAGTAAATTCTAGAGTCAGAGGTAAAATAAGAAAATTCAGGTCAAGACTCAAATTAAAAATTCCTCTATATGATTGAGTTTTTTGTTACCAAAGCTGCAGCTTGGAGTGACCTGGTCAAATATGAGGTCAGGTTTGGAATGACACCTATTAAAATATTGCAGAAATTGCCTCTACAGCCTCATTTTCAAAAAATCTTCATGCAGCTTATCAGTCAGAGAAAATTATTTTCATAAATTGCCTCTGTCTACCAAAACTGTGACCCAAACCTGGTTTAGGAGCTTGGGTTCTCTATGCAGTCCATGAGCCCTCTAGAGAAGACAACAGAGAATGCTAAATCACACTACTGACTGTATAGATCACCTGAACAACTAGTTCAGGCACCCAAATTGGGTACCTAAAGAGAGGCAGAATTGATATAGCCCAATACCTGTTGGTGGCCCATAATGCACATTAGTCTGCTGCCTCAAACCTGACTTGAACAGGCTGATCTGTGCATTTACAAAAGTCTGTTGGAAACATTTCCTGCCAATAAAATGCACAGTGGTTTAATGTGTTCCTCACAAAACTTTCCAGATTTTTTTTTTTTTTTTTTTTTATAATGCAGATTCTTAAAAGGTCTCTCAAAACATGTTTTGAACATAGAAAACTGTGAACCTTTGGGGATTGTCTGTTATAATGCCTCCTGCCTAGAGCAGAGGATTTTTCATTCCTCAACATTAAGATACACCCTTCAAAAATCTTCATTTGGGTTGGTCTTGAATGAAGACTTCTATTTCCTTTTTAAGCTAAACCATGGAAGAGCAAAGAGGTACTCCCAGATACACCACAGTTTCTGTGCCATTTCTGCAGTGTTTCCAAGCAAATAAAAGTACCTTGAATACAAACAAGGAAACAAATAAACTTATGCACATAATTCGAATTTAAACCCTTTTTTTTTTTTTTTTAGTTAACACAGATTAGTTAACATTCCCTTGTGCTGTCCCTGAAAATGGTGTATTATGCAAACGAGCATTTGAAAGCACTGAAAATCTGTTAAGAAGATTCAAGCTGGTCATACTGTTCACATGACCACACTTTTATCTTCTCGTTCAAACTTTTATTTAGTCTTTTGAGGTTTTCTCATCAGTAAAATCTCAAGCTATGGATGTTCTGTTGACCACAGGGTACAGCAGATGACCACAGGAAGAATGCATCAGAGCCAGCTGACTGCTGCCCCTGGAGCAGCACCAGCACCTGCCTCTGGGTGTCCTTTGCTCCTGCTTCTTCTATAAGTTGTTTTCAACAAGAGCTCCTCTGCTCCATTAGCGGTCCTTCCAGAGGGGCTTCTTTCAGTCACCACACCTTTAATGAGCAGTGTCTTAATCAGCCCTCTCAGCCAAGCAGGGACAATGGCTGGGAGACTAGAAAAGCTTTCCTCTGCTGTGAGTAAGTGTTGTTAGATGCAGACATACCCTGGTCTGGCTGCAGTTTTGATGCTTGTTTTGATGCTTTTGATGCTACACTGTTCTCCAGATGTATGGGTCCAGAAGAGGAGGAAAAGGAGCACAGAAGTGCTGGGGAGAGAGTACTGCATGATGTCAGACATCTAATCTGAATGCAAGCAGAAGGAGGGTTGCCACCCCTGTGGCCAGTAGATTTTGACCACATTGATGCTGAACCAAGCCTTGGATCCCTACTTGGACATTCTTTGACAGATTTGTGTCCCTTTTCTGTTTCTTCCAATTGCCAGTTTCTCATTCTGATCACCCCTAGCTATTTTAACTGGTACACACCCACACAGGGCTGTACAAGTAAGCATGATATACGAATCTGGAGGTCATTGTGCTCCTGCATCTACCACAAACTTTTCCTGCAAAACTGAACCGCAAATATTGAAGAGGCTTCTAATTCCTAGCATTATATAAATCATTATTTTGGCAAACAAGCTGTTTCAGAGTTTTGTCTAGTGCCAGGGGAGGTCCTGCTGGGTGAAGGTGTCTGTGCCATTTTCTCATAGGAGCACAGGCAGAAAAACATTGATTTGAAAGAAGAAAACAGCAGATGAAACTCGTGAAGTTTTGACCATCTCAGCTTATTTCCTTCTCTGAAGACCCTGTCCCACCACAAAACACAGAACTTAATGAAAATCCCTTTCCAACAAAATAAGGGAAGTGGCTCACCTAGTTTAAGCTCCAATGATCTGATTTCCACTCCCATCAGGGTGGCAACTCCAAGATCCAGACAAGGTATCTTTCCTGCACTGGCAAGTGGGTTTGCCTGGCAGGAACACCCCTGATCAGCAGACAAACTGCAAAGTTTAGCTAAAGTGTGTGTTATGCCTACTTGTTTGTTGGGAAAGCAGCAAGAACTAATGCAAGAGTGCTTTTTCTTGGTGAACTAAACAAAAGAGCTAATTTTTCTCCCTTCCAACCAATGCATCTTGATATGAAAAAAGTAAAGTCTGTCCCTCTCAGGAGATCAAGGACTTAGTGAGGGAGCCCTATGGGGCACAACAGCAGCACAAAACCCCCTCTAGAGCACACATGAGTGGTCATAGGTGGCTGTTTAAATTTTCTGCCCATGCTAGAGTAACACAGGTAGCAAACAAAGACAGGCTGCTGTCTAACAATCTTGTCACAGAACCATTTGGGGAAAATAACAGCAAAGTTATGGTGTAACCTCAAGGAAAACCTGGAGGTTACTAGGGATACAAGGAGACTCATGGAGTAATTAAATAACCAACAGACACACCCCCCCACACACATAGGCCTCATTTACTCAGAACCCTGACAGTTGTTTATTGAGAAGTAGGTATTGATGGTTCCCTTGTCTTGGATGGATTTCTGCCTTAATAAACACCAGTGCTTTCAAAATGCCTGATCCCATTTTCTTGTAAAAGAAAAAAAAAAAATTATTAGAAAATGTAATAAATTTAAAACCCACAGGCACTATATACAGTGAGGGTATCATTACTGCTGTGTGCTGTGTGGAGGGGACACCATGTATGGGAAAGATTGAGCTACAAGAGTGTTTTGGAAAATGAAGAGTTATTTCGCAACAGGCCATGACATCTCCCTTGGAGAAAACTTGCCCAGATTCTCCAGATTATTTTGCAGATGGAAAAGGGACAATGTCTGATTGAAATACACTCTCCTCCAGAGTCAAATTTGACCTGATCTAGAAAATTTCCCTCCCCAGGGGGCCAACGCTGAACACTGAAGACATCTCTATCTTTCTTTAAGGTAATATGTATATTCAAGTGCTGGTGTAACTGATAATGCTGGTGTACTTTCCACTGTAAAACAGAGACCATCGAGTGCCAAAAGGCTGAGCAAAACTCCCTTTCTGAGTCCCAGAATGGTGCTATCAACAGCTGAAGAGGTGGGTGGCTTTTCACAACACAAATGGGAGGAAAGGGATGAAATGGAAGGAAATTCAGGCTTAATATTAGAGCCTGTTGACAGTGAGATGTAGTAAGTTATAAGGCAACCTATGAATGCAATAGGAAATTCCTTTTTTCAACATGGAGGACTAGACAAAATAATAGGGAATGGAGAAAATGCTACAGGCAACAATTATGCAGTGATAAGGAGAGAGACATTGAAGTGGTCTGTCTATCTCTTTCCCATTTTTCCCTTCCACATTTCCTCAGTAATCCCAGAGTTTCTGCCATTTGAGAACTTCATTGAACATAATCAAAACAAGGGTACTCTGATATGGGTTTGAGAAAATTCAGCTGGGGAAAAAACAAGGGTTTGTCACATTGGGCAAGGGTGGGTTTCAATAACTACACTGAGCTGTTGGACCATCACTTTAATGTCATTATAAGCCCACATTTACAAGTTTCTAACATAGGTAAGATGCTTGTAAGATCCCACTCCTGGCTCTCCTCTCCTTAGAAATGTAGGCACCTTAACCCAGGGCATGGCATATGTTTGCATTACTGATGCCTTCAGCAACAATCAACCCTAGAGAGCATGAGACTTGTTAGCAATGCTCCAGACTCCTGCAATTTTTCTCAACTTGTTCTTTTGCTTGGCTTCAAGTGCCTCATTTTTGAGACACTTGCATTAGCAAACCCATCTGAAGATAATTTTTTTAAATTGTAATTAAGACCTTGCATATAATAAATTTTTCATTTTTAGTAATTTTTCCACTTCCACAACAGTGACTTAAAACATTTGTAAGGAGATAGGAAAGCCACAAAAAACCCATTCCAACCTTCTGCACTAAGGATGTTCTATGTTTGTTTTGATTTCCACAGCAGAAGAAGACATAAGATGCTAAATGGTGTGACCAAGGACAGGTAACCAAGGCCTATTTACCACATAGGAGCTAGGAATCAAAGCTTTAAATTCTGTACTTTCTTTTAAAAATTTAAAAATTAATTGCAATTCCATTTATTCACAGAATCACAGACTGGTTAATTTTGGAAGGGACCTCCAGATGTCATCTTGTCCAACCTCCATGCTCATGCAAAGCCACCCTGAGGAGGCTTCTCATTATTTGCACCATCATTACCTGAACATTCAAAACAGGAGTAGACACCATTTGTCACTACAGTGCAAAAACCAAACCAAACAAAAACCAAAACCCAAACCAAACACCAAACAACCTAAACACAAAAAAAAAATCTCCCAAAGACATTTCACTCAAGTAGTAAAGGTGGGATGGAGAAAAGAGAAAGCACAGAAACATAGAGGAGAAGCCAAAATGCCAGCCAGAGCAAATGCCACATCTCTGACTTCCAGACTTGGCCTGAAATTATTTCAGCAGGATGCTTCTGAGTTTGCTGCACTCCCTGAATTACAAGTCAAAGCAATCAAGCAAACAACCCATCTCACACATGTGTTTAAACAGGCCTTACACACTTGCTGTGTTCATTCTCCAGGGGACTTTTAGATCGTGTTTTCTACATAGTGCAGTGTGGGCTTTCAGTGGTGTGAAATAAAAGGTTGGTGCCATGGTAAAAGTTCGAAACACAGAAAATACAGCTCAGGGTACATAAATAATTAAACAGTGTACATTTAAAACATAAGCTATTAAAACCAGCCTTTCGAGGGACAAAAAAAAAAAAAAAAAAAAAAAAAGACACTGTAGGATGCAAGTTAATCTTTCATAAGGCAAAGCTTCAGATGTTTGCATCTTCACTGATACTTTACAGTGCTGTTTCCTTTTGAACCAAGCACTCATACAAAAAAGCATTTTGACAATCCCACTAGGATAGCCATCCTCTGTGTTCAGAGAGAGATTTATAAAGATCACAAGGCAGGATTGTGAATATAATGATCCCAGGGATTAGCCTTTCTTCCTAGTATAGTAGGACAGTTCTTTGGACCTATCTGAAATCAGAGAAGAGCCTCTTGTCTGTTAAGCCAGTGTGCAGCTTTCTTCTCACTTCCACTGTCCCTTCCCCACCTTAACTCATGTGCTTGCAACACTTCAAATACTTAAAAGTTTAAAGCAGTCATATGTTAGCTATCACCCTTCTCGTCAAGGGAAAATGAAGAAACCTCCATTAAGAATCTGCTGAACTCTCCATTAATCTCCATTAAGAACTATTGCTCCCAGTCAGAGTGGATTTACTACTGGGAAGTGCTGTTAAAAGTATTGATAAAGGAGCATATTTAACCTATTGGAAAATCAAGCCCAAAGGACAAGAGGAAACTTACTCAGACAAAAGAAGGTTTTGTGATTGAGGAATTGAATAGGCATTTAGAAGAACTTTTATTTCCTCTTAATCTCTCACTCCCTTTGTGACTTTGAACAATGAACTTGATCATTACCTGCCAAGAGGTTACCTAAGAAGAGGTCAGCTCCTACTTAGACACTTAGGAGTGGATTTGATAGGTCCTGTGCTCACTCCCTAGTTGACATGACATAGTTTAGGAACTAGGAGTATTTCATAGGTCACTAAGAGAGAAAAAGAGACATTGCCATAGGGTGTTTAAGCTAATGAAAAGCCTAACTTGTGCTCCAGAAGTCCACGGGACATGGCTGGAGTCTAAGAATAAAAAAAACATTCTTGTAAGACACTGATATTTTGTAAAATGCTGTCCCTGTTGTTGTGGCTTTCTGTCCTAAAAAGAATGTAACAATAATCCTTTCTTTCTCTTGTTGAATATCTGTGTTCTGACTTCATTTTATAAGGTCTGCGGACCAGGACTTGTTTCTCTGTGCCTATCATAACAAGAGACTGGTTTAGATCAGGTCTTTTCAGACTGAGTACAGTGGAGACACACACATTTAACTGAATTAACTGCTTTCACCCCTTGCCCCCAAGGACTACAGGTAAAGGGCAAAACCACCATAGAAGTAGTTGAAATAATATCACACATACAAGAAGAGCAAACTAGAATACATGAGGAGCTCAGTATTACCTTTCAATATTGCCCCAAATCTTTATGTATGTTAACACTTAAAAAACTTCATTGGTTTATACAAGTTATATATAGTATATATAATAAATAACATTAAAAACTTGGAATAAAACCATTATACTAGCAAAGACAAGAACATGAAACATCTCACAATTCAGTGAGTTTTCAAATGTGACCTCAATCCTGTCCATTTCTGCAAACAGATTAATAGCACAGACTTTAATTACATGGTCACATAGCGCTCTTTTCTGTAGGAGCTCTGCTTCACTGGGTGCCTGTAAGAGGTCTTCATTCCTGTAACTTTATAGGGCATTAATCATGGGTGATGAGGCCATGAATCAGTTATGCAAGTCATCCCAGACACATACTGATGAAATCTGTAAACCACCACCCAGCACCCATGCTCTGATTATCAAACCATGGTACAGATGAACTATTTTTGGACTGTTTTAAACATCTCTGAGGATGTTCAGTGCTTTTTCAGTACCACAGGGATGTCTGACCCATCATCCCCATAATACCATGTGACTCAGTTACCATGTGGTCATTTATGAAGGGCTCAGCAAGGGAAAAATGTGATGGTCTGATATTTGATGTCTTCAGTGATGACCTAGGGCAACCTTCTGCATGGAAAAAATATCCACCATAGTATCTTTAGATATAATTTGTATGGAAGTATGGAATGTATATTACCCTCTAGATAGTGTTACAGAGCCCTTAGCTTTGTGATCCATTAAAAAAAAAACAAAATGTAAACTCCATGACAGTTTAATATGTTTTTAAAAGTCTCATTCGTGCAAGGCAGAATGAGGGTCATTGAAATTTTACATCTATATGTGTATTACCAAGATGGTCATGGTCTGGAGGGCATTTCTCTATATTTTTTTTTTATTTTTTATCTTTTTAACGTTTGTTGCTTGGTAGGTACAAAGAGTTCTTTCTAGGGGCAGTAGATGAAGTAACAAAAAGACAAAGACAAGTAGATGTACTGCATTTTGTTCCTGTTTGTCATACAGAGACACATATACAGGTTGTTGCAACTACTAGTGATATACTTTCTTGTCAGTGGACCAAAATGCACCACTCTCTGAGTCATAAATACTACATTTGGAAGGATTTTCAGGTTATTCAAGCCACCCTCCTGCAACAGTACAATAGCCCCTACTGGTTATTTACAAGCTTAATAATTTTTTGCCATCAGAAGGGTCATTTACCTTCTAATTACCACAGAAATAATGCACTGGACCACTAGTTCCTCACCACAATATATATGATACTTTCCAGTATCCTCTAATAGACACATATATTGTACTTGCTTACTTGGTTCCCTGCTCAAATATGTCCAGCTATGAGCACCTTATCCAATAAAAAACAGTGCTGACTTAAAGTCTCAATAAAGCTCTTCCTGTTTTTCAAAGCCTAGAGAAAATTCATAACATGCTAACATCTTTTCTTTGAAGACTACTGATTAATTAAAAAATTTGCATTCTTCTGTTTTAATTCTGTTAATAAATTCTACTTTAATAGGATTTTTGAGGGGAAATAGATAAGAAACAATGGCTTTGTATTAATCTCAGAGAAGAAATTAGATCAGGGCTCATATTTTACAGTGATTTACATCTTGTGCAACCCCATTACATTTAATGTGACTACTGAAGGTCTGTTTCAACATGGAATGTGACTCTTCAGGCTTAAGGGCCATGATTCATGGACTGGGTTACAGTGGTCACTGTTTTTAGGATAAGACTTTATCTCCTGGGACTACTGATAAAGGCTTTAGTTTTATTTCTTTTGGGTTTTGTTTTTCTTTTGTTTGCTTCTTTGGGAATATCCAAGGGGATTAACCAGACTGTCAGATGCTTATATTTCATGTCTTATGCTGTCACAATTAATCTGAAGGGAGTACCTGGACTCCTGGCATGTCTACAGTCATGTTTTTTAACAGCACACCACTTTATTATTGATCACATAATATGTAGCATTCAGAAGAGAGCAATACTGCCAGCAAGTGAAAACTGAAGGCCAAGGCCAAGAAAAGCAGTATTAGAAATCCATATGGTGATATTCCTCCTTTTATTGTCTTTTTGAATTCTTGCTTTTTCTTTTTTTTTGTGTGGGCTTCTATAGATATATATATATTATACATTTATACTATTTAATTGCTATTGTGGCTCAGCCTGAGTTTCTAAACAGTTTAGGATGCTGAAATAGCAGACCACATGTATATATTCAAGATGTTATTGAATGAAATGTTTTGGTGCCTCTTTATCATCTTTTGAGAAGGTTTTAAGAGCATAATGGGTATTCAACATTTCTATTATATTTTTATTAGATTTTGTAGCATCTTGCAAACTACAGGAAAAAACTTACTGAGTTAACCCATATGCACTTTTCGTGACTGGGACTATAAAATGCAAGACAGCATTTAGAAAGCACTCTGAAAAGGGAAAAACACTCTAGCAAAATTACTTCAAATGACTGAACTATCCCAAACTATAAGAATAATTCTTTGGATTATTTGTTATCTGCAGTTTCTGAGGAAGACTGCAGATGAATTTCTCACCTGAAATGCAGTACAAAAGGAGCACTCCCTCCCAGTAGTTTCCATTCAAAGGGAAAAAATAAAACTGTACAGACACTTGTGTTTTGTTCAGACAACAGTGCATGGAGGAAGAGAACATTCAATTCTCCCACCAGTTAATTTTGTGAGGGCTGCTGAATTTATAGTGGAACTTTGCAAAGGAAACTACACTCAGGCCATGCAGATGCAGGAGCACTTTCTATTTAATACCACCCTGGCAGCTGTTGGAAGCACCCTGTCCTTTCTATAGGTGCAGCAACTCCTCTGGGAGTGGGCCGAAATCTAATTCTGGAAACTCTAAATTAAGGCAAGACTTCACTTTGTGCTTTGCGTAGGCTCTCTTTTTTTTTGTTGTTGTTGGTTTTTTTGTTTGTTTGTTTATTTTTTGGTTTTTTTTTTTCCAATTGTGCCTTCCGACAGGCAAAATCTTATTTTATGAAATCTGGTTTGTACTTTTGAGTGTGTAGTTCCTTGTCCTTGTAGAAGAGGACATTACCTTTTTGGTACACAACTGAAGAAGACTTTGGACAATCCTTTCTCAGGCGGCACCTGAATGCTCGTGGCCTTTCACAACAGGGGCAAGGCAGTTTCAGGCATTTTGAAATACATACAGAAAATAAAAAATAAAAAAAGGACGGCTATTTTTCTCCACTGAGCTTCTCCATCTCATCAAAATCAGGTCAAAAGAACTCTCAAAACCAAACACTGTGCCTCCAGCATGACCTCTTCCCTTCCCACTTCAAACAGCAAGAAGGTGCTTTTAATTGTGTTGCAACATTTATCCACTACCTCCCTAAGAACATCTACAAAGATCTCCAAGGCTCAGTTTGAATCTCCCGCCCTCTGACAAGGTGTAGGACTAGAGTCTGCTACTCCACAGTTTGTTTCTCCCCTTTGTTAATGGTTTACCTTTCTCCCTCCTGGCACCTCCCAGCATGAGCGCAGAAACCCCAGCAGCTCTGTGACCTTTCCAGAGGCAAGGAGGGAGAAGAGAGGAGAAGAGAGTTTAGAGGTGGGTTATGATCTACTCTGCAAACACTAGCCATGGTGCAAAGCAAAACAGTTGCAAGAAAAGACAAAGAAGGTCTGAGAATGGAAACCAACACGTTATAAAAGCTGGGAGCAGTTAAACGCGCTGAAGAGCCGCAGCAGCTGATGGGGAGGGAGCCGGGAGCAGGAGGAGGAAAGGCTCTGTCACCATTTTCAGTGCTCACATTAAGAACAACAAACCCACAAAGTTTCATAACTTGTCATTTAGCTTAGGGGGAGGGTAGGGGGTGGGGAAAGATGGTTAGAAGAGGAATAATACAAACATCTCTGGATGGCAGAGAACTGCAAGGTGACCTCCAAACAAAATCTGGGGCGAGCAACCCACTTCTTATCTTCAGATGTCATTTGTTTCCTACCTTGCTCTTTGCAAAGGAAGGACAACAGGCAGTTTCTCAAGCTGGCTGCAGGAAGATGAACAGAACAAGGCCTTTCTGTTGTACTTCTGTGTTCCTCTTTTTAAACTATTAACAGCGAATAACATGATCAGAAGTGACTGCCTGGGGAATTGTTGGTTTTGGGTTTTTTTGTCTTTCAGCAGTGCACTTCTCTCCCTGATGAGTGAAGGATCCATGCAAATAAGTGGACGGTTTGCACCAAAGAGACTGCACAGGGGAAACAGCCAAATTGATTGCACACCCATCAGTTTGCATGCAAGCACTGCCAAGTGCCTGGAGTACGCAAAAAAAGAGAACGGCACATTGTGTTCTCTTGAACTTGTTTAACTTCTCACTATCTTAGGCATTCCTAATAATAATTACTCACATTTATACAAGTCTCTTTTTTAACTTAACCTCCCCTTGCTCTTCTGTTGCAATTTTAGTTCACAGAGCTCAGGAAGCTCAGAGCTTTGATGGCATTTAGGTGAGGAAATGGAAGTACAGAAAGATGATGTCATTTGCTCAGTCTCACCCAACCCATCAGGGGATAATCCTGAAATCTCAGTCAGACATCCCACATTCCAGTTCCTTCTTTTGCATATTGTTATCACTTTAAATAAAATATGTATGTCTAATAAGATATGAACTGTCATGTCTCAGGATATAAGCCAAGTGCTGAGGGGGGGGCAGTGGTTTTTCTTATGAAGCTGTTTTTCTTATGAGAAAATTATAACTACTATTATAACTACTACTACATTGTTTCTTGCATGCTCTTTTGAAGAATCTGGAGTCAGCTCTAGTCAGTAACTGGAAACTCATAATAAGTCAATAATAAGACCTTGACTGGTGTAACAGTGCCTATGTTCCAATGCTTAATACATCTTAAGTGTTAAGAAACCCCCTCATTTACCCAATATTAGTATCTATGAAGCTTTTCTGAGTGACTGAAGGCCAGCTTCTGCTGAATTCAGCTTTCATTAGCAATAACAGAAAAGTGATTAAATACTTACATCCTCATTATAAACACTAACTTTCTGAATATGAAACCATCCTTTTAGTCATGAAATAAAGTATTTCCTGTTTCTCTGCCACTGTTCCCAGATCTACCTTCTAGGTGCAGCACAGGGTCTGGATATAAGGTGCTCAGCTGAGAATTATGAGCCAGTGTTAAACACTTCCTGGACTATGGAAGATGTTCTGCCTCTCCTCAGGTAAGGTTAGCACCTCACAGGACATACGCACCATCATGGAATAAAAGCTATTATCTCTTAGTAAATGTTTCCCATGGTACATGAGCAATCCTGCACCTGCATCAGGAAAGCAGTTTAGCAGTAAGAAAGTATGTCAAGTCACAAAGAAATCTGAATGGTGCTGTGTCCCCCTGAGGGTGGTGATGTCTCTTTGAGGAAGTCATTATCTCTGTGATATCAACTTCTTGGACTGCTCCTTGAAGAGGTGTGGTCTGCTTGCTCACAGACTTTGGTATCCTCAAGCCAGCTAATGAATCTCACTTTTTCCAGTTGTCCCTTTGACTGTGAGAAGGGTGCAATCTAAATAGCTAAAAATTAGTTTAAAAATGAAATAAAACAAAAATTAAAAAAAAAAAAATACCCAACAAAACAGAAAACAAACTCTTTTTTTTTTTTTTTTTTTTTTTTTTTTATTAAAAATATAGGGTTACAAATATAAATATATTTCTGCACATTTTATAATCTACCAGACCAAAATGAGCTCTGGCAAAGTGAGAAAACTAAATGTCACTTCAGGGCCAAGGTTTCATGGGTCACCCTAAGAGCTTCAGTTGTTTATTTCCTGCTGGAGAGGCCCCTTAGGCATTTTCTGTACCTGTGCTACAAGTGAAGCTCCTGCTGACGTCAGCTGAAGTGCATCACGTGGGAGAGAAAACCACACTAAAAGGCCTCTGATTAATGGGATGGTGAATTTTTACAAGGGGTAAGCATGTGTAAGCTCCAAAAGTGCAAAGTTTCCTCTGTATCCAGTTCAGCTCAGTGTACAGTAATCTACCCCCAGGGACAACCTTTGCACGGAAATGTCTGTCACAGCAAGATTTGTTCCTCCAAGGGGAGCAGCAGGTTAACACTCACCTCAACCACTGTATTACCACGGGCACTCTGGGAGGAGCCCCTGCAGACATAAAATTCACCACTGGCTGAGGCAACGTGCATACCATCGTGTCAGCAACAGCTGGATGTGGCGAGAGTATCATGTCCCCCCTAACTGGGGTGGATCAGATTTCTCTGCAGCAGTGAGTGGGAACCAAAGAATGGCTGAGCAGCCTGTGGTGTGGTATCATGGGAGCCTGCAAACTGCACAGGCAAAGAATCAAAAAGAACCGTGTTGTAATGACGATCCCATCCCTTCCTGTGCCATCTGGTTGCACCATTACTGCTCCTCCACGAATCAGGCTGTTTGTGCACGGTGATACAGGTGGCATATTGCTATCTTCAGGATCAGTGGTGCAGAGACCCAGTCTGGGCAAGACGTCTGCAATGACACATGTTTCACAGCCCCTCTACTTCACAGAGCTTCTGAAATTCGAATTTATCCAAACCAGTGAGATATGCCAGGCTTGCTCTGCCATTGCTTAGGTGGACAGCAGCAGCTGCTGGATGTTCAAGAGTAACTATCCAGGGAGAAAGGGGAAGAGGAGAAGATAGTCTGGTAACAGGCAACTGGCAGGGACTGAGACCTGCTGTTCAGCCATACTCAATTTCTCTGCAATTATAGAAGGAGTGATAAACTCAGTCTGCCTTGGGATTCAGCTATCTACTCACTGATGCACTATAAAGCTTCCTAGACAGTATGAAGTCCAAGGTCAACCAATGCTGCCAATCCAAGATTTCTTGAAGTGGGAACAGGACTGAAGCATGTAGGACATATCTCACTTTTGTCTCTAGAAAGTTCACAGGAGATTTCCTGTTCTGAGAAACTTGCTAGGTGTACCCATCACTTCCCTGACAAGAAAAAACATTTGGGATGGTTATGCTCATACGTTAAACATCAGAGCTGCTCACCTCAGATGTGAGCTGTACATCACTCCAAGTGGCTTGCAGCACACTTCTAGTGTGATGACAGGCTTGTCACCTTGAGCAACAGGGCTAGACTCAAGGAATTTGGATACACTACACAGGAGTCCACTGTTAATAAGGTAAGAAAGAGGCAGAGGCCTCAACCAAGTAACACCAAGTGATGATGTGAAGTTGGAGCAGCGCCAGGAAGACTGCAGATCAGGAAGAAAAGAGAGATGGAAGTGTTTTTAACACTGTCTCCAAACGCTCAACAGGAATTTGATTTATAAATGCTCTGTGATGTATGGCATTTTTTTCCAGATCTGCCCTTCATCCAACCATTGCTTACACACAAAAAGTAAAATAGCTGTGGCAGTTGGATTAATCCTTTCAAAATGGTGCTTTTACTTCTTGATTCTATTCTTAAGATGCAAGCGATGGCAATTCCACCAAAACATTGAGATCACTGTGAATGTATACCAGAGTAACTCAGAGCAGGATTTGGCCCTCCTTTACCTGTACTTGTGGCCCTAAAGAATAAGTGTAATGTTCTTAGGTCCTCCTTATATAATATTTCAGCAATAAGGGGATACGAGTTAAGCAGTAACTGACTCAAAAATGATGCAAAGCAAATACCACCATGGAACAGGGCCCTGCATGATAAATTATGGGCCACTGTTCCACAGCTCCTAGGTGTTCCACAGAGGGATGAGACTTACCTCAGGCATCCAAAAATTGAGATGCTTGAATGTGAAAAAGTCACCACAGGCCTCCTTGAAAATCAGTGGAGAGGAACAGGTACCCCAGAGGACAATTTGTGTCACACTAAAACAGGCATCTAGGGCACGTCAAATGGATTGCTCCCTGGAGATGCTTATGTCTTACTGCTGACTAAAAGGGGAGCCCAGGATGACCAGTTCAGCCTTAGGCATCTACCTTGAGACATCTAAAGTTGTGAGAAATGAATCACACTCGTCGAGGGACTAGTAGATCATCTATCTTTTATATGTCATAGAGCTTTAATTTTTACCCAGTAACTCTTTTGTTGGGCCCAATAACTTTTGTCTAAACTGTTTCCTCCAGAGAGGTCTTCAATCTTTAAGACATCAAAAGACGAAGAATTCATCAGTTCCCCTGGCCCATTTTTATAACAATTAACCACTATGACTGTGAAAAACACTGCTGGTTCTAATTCACCATTGGTTAAAATTGTGTTTCCCTATGCTATTTTGAAAAGGTTGCTGTATTTCCTCTTTGGAAGCACTGATGCAGTTTCAGATCACCAGATATGAAGGCCAAGTGTTCCAGCCTTTCTTCCCTTTCAAAAATAAAGATCTTTGTACAAACTTGTACTCAACTAGCAGAAAGCCTGCTTCTCAGGGATATGTAGGAATAATGCAATAAAAATTATCTGTCATTTTTTTAAAGTAAATACTGTTACTCACCCTTTGGGAACTTGAGAAACTAAGGGGCAGAGAGGACAAGTAACTGACTTGGTTCTAGAACAGAGATGTGAACAGATTTCCTGTGTCCTGATCTATAGCAGTATCTTCCAAGAAAAAACTTTGATTAGCACACTGACATCTTCACTCATACTTTGTTTCTTATCTACTGCAACAAGATATAGGTTTGATAGCAGAAATTTTATTTTCAGTGCTTCCTTCCCATACCCAAGGAGAAATTTTTTGTATTCTTTACACCAACTCCAAAATAAGTTTTACAGTCTCTCACTTACAGTCGATGGCATTACGTGTGTGTCTTGCAACAGACAACAAGATACAATCATCAAAATAAATGTTGATGTCTTCACTTATATATTTCACTATATTAGTAACCAAATTGCAAATAAATCTCTGCATTTGATGAAATGGGCATTTGCAGATAGAAACTGGGCAGTGGAAAGACTCATATCTCTAGCAAAAAATTCAGGGGCATGTGAACACCAAATGTGTTAGAAAGAGTAATTTGATGCAGATATCTGTGTTCTCTTTATTCAATTGCCACTACTGATATTATTGCAGATGAGGAACCAATTGCAACTTGAATTGCACAACCAAATAATAAAAATTACAACCCAAATTTCTATTTTCACATGGCATCATCTACTACAGCTGAAGTGAAGGCATATCCTTGAAAATATATCCATACAAAAAATTCCCACATCCGTACACAGATGCTAGGTGGAGTAAATCATGTCGTGCAGATAACATGTTTCTATGATCAGCTTCCAGATCACCCAGTAACAACAGGGTTCCTGCCAATTTTACATCTTTCAGGCTATTTCATAATGGACGTGAACAGGAGACATCCTTAAGTATAAACATCTCTTCTGGTCTTAGATTCTGGTATCTTAATCTTACAGTACTTTCTTCACTGCATATTTATCGCAACTGTGTGCTTAGTTTCTCCTACTTCAAACTGGATAACGGTCCTGAAGGAAGAATTCAGCAACTTTATTGAATCTTGTTATCACTGTGGGTGTCTGCAGCAGATCATGATGTTATAAATGGTGCCCACCCACATTCTGGATGATACAATGACCTAAGTACTCTGTGATCGGAGTCAGCGTAAGAAAATACTGTTGAATGTAGACATGCACACACACACACACACACACACACACTCTTCCAAATACTACCAGTACTACCACTTATTATCACTAACATTAATATTAGCATTATTGTTAGCATAGTTATTATCAGTGTTGTTATTAGTATTGTTGTTGATATTATTAATAGTGTTGTTGTTATTATTGGATTTTTAATGTATGTTCTTTAGCAAATGCAGGATATTTTTAAGATCTGGCTTAAATGGATGGTGAAATTTTCAAGCACCTGTGAGACAGAGCTGGGACCTCAATGGGGTCACTTTTATACCTATCATGCTGCTGATCAAACACTGTGCAAATTACTTTTCCCAAACTATGCAACCAAAACGTAGATTTAGAAATGCCCACATACCTTCCCAGAATGTTAAGCATACTTTAGATGAAGGTCATAATAAAAGTACTAGTTTTATTATTCCACAACTTTGGCAGATGGTCTGAACTATTAAGAATCAATTTAAGCCTATTAAGAATGTCATCTATTCTGTTCCCAGGCCCTATCACAGCAGTTCAACCTCATTACTTATCTGTCACTATGAAAAGTAGCTAAACCATCATCTATCACATACAGCTACTTTTTGCCCAGAATTCTTTATCTATTTTCCCCTATTTTTTTTTTTCCTTGCTGAATTATTCTTCTCCTATAAGTTCTACGGCAATGTGGGCATCCATTCCCTATTACCCCACAAAAACAAAACATAAAAAAAATTCTACCTTACAAGAATATCTAGTCTTTATGTAGCACATTTCCCAAATAATCTTACAGTACACCATAAATGACAAATATAACATTATACCCATTACACAGATGAGACATTTGAGGTATGTGGTCATTTATCTAAATAATCCATCAAATTTTGTGATCTCTGAAGGTAAATAACGAAATCAATTCTGACACAGCACAAGTTTTATTTGTTAAACTATATGGGATTACAAAATTTCCAGGACTCAGCCTTTTTTTTCCGGTTGCTGTTCTAGCTTTTTAAGCCAGAAATTAAAAAAAAAAAAAAAAAAAAAAATTTCATTGGAAAACAGAACTAGTATTTCTGCAAATTCTCTTAAAATTTCCATGAGCAAACCTTTAGAACATGTATTTTATTTTATTCAAGGAATGAGTTGTGCTTCACACTGCATCTTAATCAGTGAAGTCATTAGTAACTTATTTCTAATTTGTTTCAAAATACCACTCTGATCTTTGGAGGCCCTGTTTTGGAGGACTGTGATTCAGACGTATTTACATACTCATATCTTTCCTTTTTCTGTGATAAAATCAGCCACAATCTAAGTGCCATTTGACTGTGGAACAGGATTTTAAATGCCAAGGCTATCCAGATACATTCATTTTATCAATCATATTTATAAAGTGCTTAATTACATCTAACCTATTGAAACAAGACTATCATCAGCATCCAAGAATACCACATGCTTAGGGACAGATGAAAAGTGATCATAAAGTACAATCATCCAGCATATCCTATTGTGACTGCAATTGTGATATACTTTGTTGCATTAATTCAGAGGGGCAAAGGAAAATTGTGATTGCCATAACACAATCACATTAGGAGAAAAAATATGTGATACAGATTATCTTTTTTTTTTTTTTTATCTGACACCATAGAAAGAGACACTTGAAAAAATAAAATGGTGCTTCAAATTCACTAAAGAGATGCATTTGCTGATATGTAATACAACTGATACTTTAGGGTAACATAGCTTTTTTTCCACCACAGGCAGTATCTGGAAACATGAGAAGCATCAATCAATACCTTCAGTTCCTTGGGAGGCAGTGTTAAACAAGAGAAAAGACCACTTCTGCTATGTTCCTCTATGAGTGTCTACGAGTTTCTACACAGAAGGCCTATTTTCCATAGAAAGCAATTAATGATTAATGCTGAGCAGACAGGCAATTTAAAGAAGGCGGGGTAGCCCACAAAACTGAGCACTGTATGAGCACAGAAGCACTTTTTAATGAGCTTCATTAAAAAGAAAACGGCCAAGCACTGTCTTGGGTGGGAAAAAAAGAAAAAAAAAAGTCCACAGACTTTCCCTACACTCTTTGAACTTCCATCAGACAGGTTGCTGATCCTTTTTCATGGGGTATTTTATGGACTAGTGGGAGGACAGACCTTCTCCAGGTAGAGACCTGTACTGAAGTTGTCTGTCTATAGTGGCTCGTGGTTCCTCTTGGTGGAGATGACTTGGGACTTGACAACTTACCCCAACTCCTGAGCCTGTGGTTGCATCCATGAACATGAACACTCACCATGAACATCCTTGACACACTCTGGCTGGGCTACATCATAGACAGGAGGAGGTATCTCTCAGCTTGACAGCTGCTTCTACTGTTTGTAGCATCTTAAGAGCTCTAAATGTTTAACTAATATTTACTCTATATCAGCTCATAGGCTGAATTTTTTTCTTTTGTAGCCAGCTGGAGGGGCAGTGCAGCAGTGGAAAGCACAGGAGAAATTTGGGCTGGCTTGGCCAGAATCCTGTCTGGAATCCCCTGAGAAGAAGATGTTGCCATGGCAGCTTTGCTGTTCCTTCAACTGGTGCAATAGCTGCTGTTCCTACATTAAGCCAGCTCTGCTGGTCTGTGAAGGTGAGCAGCCTCTCCAGGTAATTATAGAAGTACCTGCATCCCTGAATGCTGCTGTTCCTCATCCCTCCATCTGCCTAAGATACACAAAGATTTTGTTATCCTTTCAGCAGGAGATGACCTGCCACAGCTGTCATGCTGTTCATCTCTCATGATTTTAACAGCCAGCTGCAGCTGCAGCTTTTACTGCAGGACTCAAGCTGTCCCAGCAAGGTTCCTCTTAGAAATGAGTGTGAATTATCTTCATTTTAGATCTGGGATCCACAGTGGTGTTCATCCTCTTCTTCTAGTTTTTGATGGGTTTTTTGGGTGGTTGGTTGGTTTTGGTTTGTTTTCATTTATTTTGTTTTGGTTTTTTGTGGTTTTGTTTGGGTTTTTTTGCTTTGTCTATTGCTTATGGCATCCCAGAATACAAAAAAAACCAAAAACAAAAACAAAAAACCTGATGAAGGGCTGAACCTTACAGAATGGACCCAATTGAGATCTACAGATTGGGATCTTCCCCTGGTAAGAAGATCTTGATCTTATTTGAAGAACTGAGCAAATTGTACCTGTGTTGCAAACACAGCCGTAATGCTAACACCCCTCTTCACCTCTTTCACAAGGTCTGCTGGCTGGATCACACAGATGAGGCAGAGTTGAAGCTTTGTCTCCCAGATCCACATCTCACACCTCACTGGAGAAAGCCCTAAAGCCACTGATGACTCTGAGCTGCAGACATTCACCCGTGTAGCCTGCTGAAACTGCGCCAGATTATATCAATGGGATCGTAAGCATTTAAACAGGAATTACTACTGTTCAACCAGCTAAAAACCTCCTTATCAGAGACAGCCTGAGCCTCAGCTTCCGCTATAAACAAGGCATGTCAAACTGGAGGTTGCAAAGATCCATGCGCAGGTAGCAGTCTCTGCTTCTTGTTTCCTCAAGGTAATGGCCATTCGAGAAGGAAGGAAGATGTATGGTTATGGCATATGCATCCTGCAGTTCTGGAAATGATACAGCTACCGTCCCCATCCCACAGTGAAGGTCTGAGAGATGAACACGTGATTAAGGGGTTTGAGATCTCCACAGTTAAAAGAGACATGACAACGTTGCTGTGATTTAATTCATGAATGCACGCATGTCAACCCAAACTAAATCCCCAGGGTTAAAGTGAAACAGAGTTTGAATCTAACCAGGGTAAAAACTCATAACCAGTTCCTAGGCTTTTCAGAGAGAATATCAAATGATGTGAAATTTTAATTGCCCTGAGTGGGACACAGACATCTCAAATAGAGTTGCCTGTCTCCTACCAGAAAAAAAAAAAAAAAAAAAAGGGGAACTAGGTGAATTCTTTACTTTCTTTCTACTGCCCCTAGAATATAAAACTTGTTCAAGCATAACAATAGACTGTTTTACTAAAACCAAATAGAGCTTTTAAGCACCTAGTTTAAAAAGACAAGTTGTTTGCGCAACTGATATGATATTATGAAACTTTAGACATTTCTTTCACAACTGACAAAGAACTGAATGCATTAGACAGGCCTGTTTCACATCAGAAGCCACAAAGGCTCCCAAGTCTGTATTCCTCTGGATTTTTCTCTGAACTCTATTGTCTGTGGTTAAAAAACCAAAAGGGTCTGACCCATTTTAAAAGAAGGAAATCATATTTCTTAGGCTGCAAATGATACTCACTGCTAGCAGAAAACAGCTAGTGCTTAATCCTCCTGAAGAAAGGAAATGTCCTAAGTCAAGGTTACAACACGTGATGCCCTCACAGAAAGTAGAGGAAAAAACATAAAATACACCAGGTCCAGGCTGGTGGTGTAGAACCACATAGCACTGGCAAAGGTTACAAATGGCTGTGTCAAACACAGCTGATTTCCATCTAACAATTAAAGCAGCGACATGTTTTTTGGTGAAAGGTTAGCATTATTTTTTGGCAAAGCAGATTGTACCTTTACTCTCAAATATCACTGCATGGTGGGAAGTGTTACATAGAGTAATGAAAAGCAATAATCTGCCTTCAAAGTAATTTTGAAAGGTCTAGCTCATTCCAGTTCCTCAGGGCAAAGCAAGACAAAGCTAAGTGGAATTGTTTCCATTTCACAGATGGGAAAGATGAGGCAACAAAGCAAAGGATTAAACTGGGGGAGGTTGGTATGATTCCATTTTTGGATGTTCAGATTGCAGTCTCAGGCAACCCGTCTTTTTGCAATGGCATCTGACTTAAGGGTAAACATTTCTCTGCTTTTTACCCTTGTAGCTCACGGGACCCGCTACATCTGCAACTCATTGTGCAGTGTGAATGCACCCATTGGCCTGAACATCAGGAAAGTGAGCACACAAGTTTGGATGAATCTCTGGCCTTTTGCCAAGCATGCAGAGATCTTGTTACTTAGAATAATTACTGAGTTAACCTCTTTGCAGGGAGAAGAGGAAATTAGAGGAGCCAGGTTTTTTTGCCAAGCCCTAGCACAAGTACTCAGGATATCCTGGGTCTCTGTCTTGCTCAGATCACTGGGTTTCCTCTACATTCCAGCAACTCCCAATGCAAACAGATTTAGCAATAAGGGAGCACATATCCAAGCAGACAAAAACTTTTAGAATGACTACAGACAATCTAGTACTGAATTAGTGGACTGCTCATTTTCCCTTGGAAACTGAAGTTAATCACTTTCCCTTTTCTTGGCACTCCACAATGAGTTTCTCTCTAAGGCACTGACCCTGTTACTACTGACTACCAAGCCTAACACTTATTATCATGGTAGGTCTTATTGGTTAAAGCAGCCTTCTCCTAATGGCTTTCACATACACTTCACAGCCTGGCATAATTCACCACTGTCTCATCCCACTGCTAAAGAACAGTGGAAACCTGATGGTCCATTTGCACAGCATGTGCATTTCTGTGCTGCCAGTACTACCAAGAGGTAGGGCAATGGCCATGAGGAGCCCAGTTTGTGCTGGCCAAACTGAGGTTGAGAGGTCACTGGGAACAAGCCTCTCTGTTGAACATGGGCCAAAAGTAAGTGAAACAGATTTCATCAAGCCTTGCTACCTGTACATTACAGACCACACAATTACCCTGGTAACTCCTTGCATTGAGTCCAGTTAAGTTTAACTAAATTACATATTCTGCAAAAACCTCCTATCATGTCCCAAGGCAGCAAATCTCCAGGAACCAAATTGTTTTAATCTGTAAAACATTTGTCCCTTTATTGTAACTTGCACTTTTCTGGTTTTAACTTCTAGTCATAAGTTTTATTCTGTTTTTCTCATTGTGGTGGGTACTTTCCATTGGTAATTTCTTTGTATACAGAACTCTGTGACTTACTTTTTATTACAAGACACTCTGAGTTGCCTGGCAAGTCAGTCTGTTTCGGTTACTGTCATTATGAAAAAGCAATCTTTCAAGAGAAGAAATTACAAAAAGGATGTGAAATCATGACAGTCCGGGTAATTTCCTTTCCAGCTATAGCTCTGTTGACATTAACTACAACATTAGCAGCCATGAATTAGGTTTGTCATGTACACTCCATGCAAAAAAAGAAAACAAATAGAAAAGTTAAATATTTAGTCTCTGACAGCTTATTTTTTGCAAGTGTATTTTTAAACTAAAGTTTTCCAAAAATCATCCCAAACCATTGTGCCATGGGAACTGCTGTTTGCAGAATCAGGACATTGTGTTTGCTTAAGCACATCTTTAGAGCCAAAAGAAAATAAAAAGAAAATAAATTTTAAAAAAACACCAACACCTTCTTTCATGAATTCCTCATCCATTATTTTACTAACCACAATTTTAAGGTTAGAAAAATACCTACCCTATTACCTTCTAAGGCATTAAACACACAGGACTCCAGCATTCATTTTGTACTTTGTTCTTTCAGCACCCACCAATACTGCATGGCAGCACACAAAGTAGACTCGACTGTAATTTTTTAAAATGGCAACTTGGTCAAATTAGACCTTTAGCTATTAAAAAAAAACCATACCCCTGGGTCAATTCAAACTTTCCACTACATACTTGAGGTGACTGAATGATAAACAAACGATCACTGGGAAATTTTGATGCTGGCATATGGCATCTGGTAGGGTTTTAGAAGGAGGAAATGAGATGATGTATGGCTGATTTGCGAAAGTAATTTAAAACAAAACAAAAATATTAAAAAAAGGGGAAAAAAAGGTACAGTCCTGTCTTCACTTTCTTATGCAGATACCTATAATCAGACTTCTACTTGTGCAGAGGTGCCAAAATAAACAGGACTTGCTCTCACAGCATCAGTTAACTTCAATTTAGGTACTCAGTGTGCTAAAGCTCTCTGTAAAGAAGTTTATTTTTAAGCGCCTAAAAAAGACTAAAGTGACTGGCTAGGAAACAGTCATCCTGGTCTGGAGATTTCTGGCAAGACAAAAAGCACAAGGATAACGGAATGTCTGAAATGGATTCATATCCTCACTAGATCAAATTCTAGACTGATTTAATGTAAGTGGCTGAAGCATGGGGAAAGGAACGAATGTGGCACTGTTTGCTGTGGGAAGCATATGAAATAGTACAATTAAACTGGGGTAGTGGAAATAGAGATGAGATATCAAAGGAAACAAGTAAATGGTAAGGATAGTTGCATGTCAGTGCAGGTTGTCTGAAGGATTCGCCACCACTGGATGTGTGCAGGACAAAATTAGATGAATGTGTGTTGAACAGTTTCTGGCAGACCTGCTCTTGCCTTAAGAAGAATGGATGCAGTTACTTGGACTTGGGGGATGCTTGGACTGATAAGACATTAGTCATACATAGGTCTAGAGAGAAAGTGCCCTCCAAAGGTGACAAACATGAGCACCAGACTTGTGCTTCACTTCCCAGATGGACATATGTTTGATACTAGTGTGATCCTATATTCCTCGTAAGTGAGGAAGTGACTTCTTACACCTAATTCAGAAGACTACAGACTTATCCACACCAAGAGAGGAGAGGTAATCTTCTCCCTCAACTTTTTAAAAAAGGACTGTAAAAGAGGAATAAATCTCATGTCTCTCTGTGCAATTATTTGCCATCCTTTATATGAAGAACTCAAAACACTTTTCAACCATTAATTAAACCCAGCAATTGAGGGAGATGTGGTTTATCTGCTCATTTGTAAAGTCCAAAGGGATATATCAAGGCCAGGTGTCTTTCCCTCATGCTGTATGGCAAAACAGGGACAAAAAAGAAGGTGCAAATTGGTCACAAGTCAAGAGCTTTCCTACTCCAAGACCACTGAAAACGAGACACTGATAGTGCAGGAAAATTCAACCCCCAACAGTTTGATACAAAACTGAAAAAATCCCATAGCCTTATGGTCTTCAAACGCCCTTTAGATCTATTTCTCCACTATGAGATGGTGCTTGAGTCCACTGTCAGCAATTAAATACCCCAAGGAAAAAACAGAATAAGACAAAGGCCTCCGGGCAGGGCAACAATTCTGTTGCATACACTGGCAAATACTCACAAAGCACTAAGGTGGTCATGGTGCTGTGTTACAAACTGCAGGACATACTGGTTATTCAAGACACCAGGTGTCTGGGACATAATGACCTCTTAATTAATGACCACTTATAATTAAGCTGTCAGACATCAGAAGAAAGAATAATGGTAACTACCGTTCCCTGTTTACATGAGGAGTCCCTCCCATTTCTTATGTCCTGGGTTCAATTCTTAAACACCTTCCTTGCCCACAGGGTTTTCCTCTCCTATTTTGTTTGTAAAAAAGAGAGAAGCAATTTCATCCCAGAGAAGCCTTCCTCAGGAAATTAGGAGCATCTCTTTCTGCATTCAGGTTGCGGGGCAGAAAGGGAAGAAAAGCCTGCCTGAAATTTTAACAATTGTTGTGGAAATACCCACATACGAACTCCATATCCTTGGTTTTTTCATCTACAGTGAATTTTCCCTGCTGGGAAACCCTTGGGCATGTCCATCTGCCATACAGTATGGTGAATACTACTACAATGGCACTTTAACAATAACTGTGCTCTTTTGAACCTCCCCATTCAAGTCACTCCATTGATTACTTGCAAGAATGCAGACTCCTGTGTTATTTGATCGGCACATATACTCTGAGCATTTAATCCCCTCAAATATTTTTCAATAACTTCCTTTAATTACAAGGAAAACACATCGAGTGATGCATGCATTGAAGAGCTTCCCCTCTCAATGTCCCTCTCTCTCTCTTTTTTTTTTTTTTTTTTTCCCCCCTGTTTAATGAAGAATTTGAATCACTTTTCAGCTTCTTAATCCTATAATCCTGGAAGGAATTTGCTCTCTTCCAACCCCTGGGGGTGATAGGCTTATGTTTAGTACAGTACACCCCAGAGATCTTTCAGCAGGGTGTTTCAAGAGGAGTCCCAAATACCTGAATTCCTCAGCTGTGTGGCCAACATGTAACCCAGCCTCACCAAAATCACCTTGCAAGGGAGATGCAGTTCAGGGACTGACCTGTCCTTGGGAGATGCAAGGATAAAACAAGGCATTAGCCACAAGGTGTTCAGAGAGCTGAGCTTTGCCAGGAGAAATGGGTCCACACTGGCAAGGAGGCTGGTTGGATGGATTTGATGGATCCATTCTTCTGGATGAAAGAAAAAGGCAGGGAAAGGGACACCTTGCTAATGCTGCATCCTTGCACCTCACTGCCTCCCACTCCCTGGGGAGACTGAGGAATGAAGGACATATCTGTACCACTGCTCCTGTTGGAAAGGTTGGCCTCAACCTTGGCTGTATGGTCTTTGCCTTGAAGGGACCCATGTGCATCTGCAGCACGCAAGTCTCTCCCCTGTGAGGAGGGAGTGCAACAGCACAACAGCTTCAGACATGTCTGGTTTTGTTGGAAGAAAAACCTTTGTTGTTAATAAGATGGCTCAACTGCACAATGAAATTGAAGTCCACAATTTTTCTCTTCCTGATTTTCCTGCAATATCAAGGAAATCCAACAATACATGAAGTGTAAATTTTCTACCTTGTCTTTCCAGACTATTGTTTTTCCAGGGGTGGCCTGTGGATCTTTGGGGACCCATAAAATGTCTAAAAAGGTTTCATGGAACAACTGCAAATGAGTAAAACCACAGCAACAACCCAAACCTTTTCCTCGTAGTTCCATATGTGCCAGAAAGCAGACTAGGGAAAAGAAAGCTGTAAATACACTTTCAAAGTTTTGCATCATTTTTAGCTGGTTGTAAATCAAACACCTTGGGGCTCCCTAGACCAGAGCAGGTTTTGGCTTATTCTCCAAATGACTAAGTGTTCCTTCATTAAAAGCAAAGGCATCTGCTACTCACTTCTCTCACAGTTCTAGGTTTTGCTCCTTAGCTCACTTTCTTTTTTTCTCATGCTTGTTAGTTCCAATAACCATTGTTTTCTTAGTGCCTGTCACACAGCAACCATTGTCACTACCTTCTGTGCTAAAGTAAGAACACTAAGAAGCAGCTCAGAAACCTGAACAACTCCAAGTGTATCTCAGTGTCTGTCTGACCCAAGATGCCATCACAGAGCTCAGCTGAGCCAAGGCTTGGAAAAGATGAATACAGAGGACATGTTGATGTTAACATGGACATGACATGGATACAATGCACACAGCAAGGACATGTAGGGAATGAAGGTGTTGCTTGCACATCATCTGCCTCTGGTTGAGGGAACTAAGACTTGAAGGCCAGCATTTCAGTGCTGGATCTGCCTAAACATGGCCTGTTTTTGAGGTTTTGTACATTTTAGTGCAACACTGATGCTCAATTTTATGACCTGACAACTGACAAACTTGCTAACACCTTAATGGCAGCTCAGCTGGCAGAAGATGATGAAAAATTATGTCATACTGTGGCACATGACTGTTGCTTTCAATTGCTGTGACAGACTCCAGTGCCTATTTCATACCCCAATAGCCCATCTCATGTTGCTCCTTCTATGGGAGCAATGACTTAGTTACTTGCCTGGCCGAAACACTGTAAAATAACCAGCAGTATAAATCTGGGAGTTTGTCACTGATGTAAAAATTGCCTTATATTTTCCAAAAATTCTTCACCCATTTTACCATAAACTTGCATTAAGTTTTCCTATCATCAGAGGAGAGCTGACATAAAAACTGACTGAAGGAATGCACTTCTAGGAATATTTTGTAGCATATCTATGACAGTAGTGGATGGGGTATGTGCTGATGTCTTCTCTGGGAGAAAAGTCTCATTAGAGTGGACAGGACTGACAGTTTCTCTTCTGACTTTGCACGTACATAGTGCCAGCCTCACCTCAAGTCTGGAACGTAGCTGGGCAAGTTTAATCAACAAAGCCCATTAAAACAACCAGGTTTGCAGAAGGGTGAACCAAGTCACACAGAAGTTGTCACTTGCTGCAGGTCACACATCAGTTCAGGACTGAAACTAGTGACAGAACCTAGGAAAAGAGCTGAGAGAACTATATTCCGGGGAAAAATATCTCCATAAAATAGCTCAGGAAGCATATTTTTTCATATTCTGGCTAGAAAAATAACAGGTTTAATTCTTTTTAAAGCTGCACTTCATTTCTCCCCTCTCCATCTTTCTCCAGTGTGTCTTTTAAACAGATATTTAAAACATTTCTTTGGAAAATAGCAGCACCTCTTTTTTTTTTTTTTTTTTTTTTTTAGTTCCTATCTTCACTTTTGGAGCCAAAATTATTGTGTCAATTTGATCCCAACACATGAACCATTTATATGACCAATGCTGTATTATTTTTTCACAAATTTTCTTTTTAAAAAATAAAACCCCAAAATACAAAAAATCACCAGTTCTCTCTAGGAAACCTCATACCCATGCCTTTCTTCTGTGTCCACTGCCTCTGCTCATGTAATAGTTGTTTTATCAGCAGTGACCCCAATGCTTACTTGGCACTTCAAAGCCCCATAAGCGCTATTACCTGTTCTCAAAAAAACAGAAGAAAGTGAAAATCATTGCGCAGGGGAATTGGTGAGCTTGTGGTGGGACAAAAAAAATACTTTGGAAAGGAAGCCCTGGTGAGATGGCTCACCTCCAGCAGCATGGACCAAGGGCTTTTCTGAAGCAAGAATTTTTTGCTTGACAAGAAGCACCCAGCACAGTCTGGGAAGGCAGAATGGCAGCAGCTGTAATCCTGATGGAGTAAACCAGAGCCTTCAGCTCTTGGGTTTGTTGCCTCTGGTGTGTGTTTGAAGAGAAGGTGTGGATGGAGGGCACAGATGTGTCCCCTGGAACAGGCGTGTTTGGAGACAGTACATTGCATGGAATTGCAGGGCTAAAGAAGAACGGCAAGATCCCACCAGCTGTCTGCTTCCCACAACACACAGATGTGGGAATTAATAAGAAGAAACACATAAAGCTACTGAAATTACCCTTCTCTGTGTTTGACGCAGTTTTATTGAAAGAATCCCAGGTATGCTAAATTTAAAAAAAAAATATAGTAGTAATAATAATAATAATAATAATAATAACAAAACAACAACAACAACAAAACCAATAACAAGCCCCATTCCCTTAAGTGTAGATTATTCTTTGTTTTATTTACAACAAAAAACAGGGACTCCTGCCCACAGCAATCTCTTCTCCTAGCCCCAGCCTTCTCCCTCCTACGTGGACAGCAGGTCCACTACGAGCGAAGGAGAAAGAGCAAAGCCTGAGGGCACTGGCAGGGCACAGCAGTCAGTGTGTCACTGTGATAATCTGCTTAAAGAAGGAGGCCAGGGCATAATTAAACATCCTGTCCTGAAGTCCTAATGGAGCAGCTGAAAGATCTGTTGTTCTCCCCATAATAAGCTATAGTTCATTTATTACTGCTTTGCATATGTATCCATAAATTAGATCAGCCCCAAGCCCTGACTTGCCCCATTATCTATCACCAGAGTTACTGACCTCCTGTTCTCAAATTTTTGTGATGATAACACCTGCTTTTATCTACATCTGAGAAGCCACAAAACCAAGCAAGCAGATTTTGCCACACGTTTTCCTGTGGCAGCCACAAAACCTGTTGCAAAATCTTCTTGCAAAATCATTACAAATGCACAAAGCATAGAGGTGGCTTTTCTGAACACACCTTTCTACAATTGTTTATGTTTGTGTGTTTGTTTTTTTTTTTCTTACTTTTTTTCACAATATCAAGGGGAAAGAATTGAATTTCCAATCATCCTGCAGCAGTTCAGCAGGATGAGGAGCAACCAGCTGGAAGTCAAGCAGCATCTGGCCACTGGGCACCTCAAAAGAGAGGCAAACCTCTCTAGTCTTGTGTGGACCCAGCAGGACAGAGGATGCATTTGACGTCTGCAGGTAGAACAGAAATTTAACAATAGGAAGAGGTAAGCAAGATGCTTAGACTCATTTGCATGCTGTAAGCATGAGAGAAACAGGGTTTGAATAAATCTGTGTTATAGATTGGAAGACACAGTGGGGTCAACAAAGCAAATGAAGGTTAAGATAGAACTTAACAGGTTTTCGTTGAGGGGATTACAGAACACAGGGGGGTACACCCATGGTGAACTGGATGAGACAACCCAAGAGACCCCATTCAGCTTCCAACTGACCCAATTTAACTCTTGCACAAACACCATCTAGATAACACAGAGTTAATAGCAATAACAGTGGTTAGGATGCCTGGCATGTGCAGCTTTCTCTGATGCCCAGAGCTCTGTTTTGGATGTACAGGGAGCCTAGAAGTCCAGCTGGGACTAGAAGCCCACATTCTTAACACAGGTAATTGCAGCATGATAATTGCACTCTTTCTCATTCTCTTTTCTGCTCCACATGTTTCCTCATAATCCTGGATTTTTATAGCTTTCCTCATCCTTTGGCACAAGCTACTTTTAGTTCTTCCAGAGGGTGAAATAGAATTTCCTGACAATGTAAAGCATGATAGTTCCTTCAGCCATGGAGTTACTTGTGTGCAAAAGGGGCAGGAGATAAGTCAGGTCTTCAGCAGACATTAATGGCTGAAGAAGTTCATTCATATACTGTAACTTCCACTTGGATTATCTCACCTTTTTGTCAGGCTAATCAAAATGTGCCTGGCTGCCTTAACCCTGATGGTCAAAGAACATACCTCATACTCTGACCTTTTGTAACATGCGATAGGGTCTATATTTCATATGCCAGCTATTCATCAAGAGGAATGAGTAAACTTAATGTCTTCCTGCAAGAATGTTATTTTTATAGAGATAATGAGAAAAACAGTTCAATAAAAATACTGTCTTAGAAAGCAACTGTCATTTTATTCTGACCAAAAAATTAATTTTTGCTGGCATGACAAACCAAGTCAGCCTCACAGACATTTTTTGCTTTCCAACTGAACAACAGTAGCTGCAAGGTAAATAAAGTGTGACTTTTTGGGGGTCTGGAATTTGGGAAGAAGCAGATGCTTTTCAGGACCCTCAGACGGAGGTAGGGGAATGCACCTTTAACATTCAGATGCCAAGCTGTCAGCAAGTGACTTCAACACTGCCTTTATCTCTCCTCTTTTCTATTTATACATTACACAAAGCTATTTTTTCCAGGGTTTAATTGCACATCAAAGGACCAACTGAATGGATTGGTTTGGGAGGTTGCTGATAGCAACGCCGGGGAATCCTGCAAATGTAGGTCTAAAATTTCATTTCTTTCCAGTGGTGCATTAGCTAATACGGGGAAAGCCAGTGAAACACTTAGCAAGCATAAGCACCCACTGCTGTGCTTCTATTATTTGCAGTTTCCAGATGGACACAGAAAAGATTAAATAACTATTTATTATATTAACCTCCCTCCCTCTAACCACACATTTCCTAATGAAGGAGACACCAATGACAATGCTCATTTCAGTCCTGCAGAGATATAGTGGCAGGTCTTTGAAGACACTCAGGTGGCTCAGAGTCCATCAACATTTCCTGAAAAATGGAGTTTATCCTCCTACACATTCAGGGATGTATGAGGTGAAACTTCCAGTTACCTTTAGGTCAAATATAATTGCCTTGGTAAATACAGATTTTGAAGGACTATTTCAAGATAACAGGGACACAAAAATCACCCCAGTAAAACTTGAGTGCATCAGACACAGGTACAAGACTGAGTGTTTCACTGACTTGGTACAGCAATAGAAATTCCTACACAGTTTGCTTAAAACCGTTGTCCCAGAACTGAGACCATCACCTCTGAGCCTGATGCACAAGAAAGGTAAACAAACAAAACCCCAGTCTAAGTGGCACAGCCTGTTTTGACATATTGACTTGATTTTTAATTTTTTTTTTTGTTTGCTTCCCCACGCTTTCCAGCTCATACTTGCTTAGCTTCCCTCAGATGAAACCCCTGGTAAAGCTGCTGGTGTTTCAAGATCCTTAAACTCCTTTGAATGTCTCAGTGTCAATTATTGCTTATTTATGAAAGGAAAGGAAAAGCAAAACACACGGACCTAGGCTGAGGAAATAATGAATAGACAGAGTTCCCCATTCATAAATAAAACAATATACTTCCTATAGCTTTTACGTAATCCTAAGGGGTTCTTTTGTGTTAAAATCAGAACTATTTTAGTAGGTGTTTTTGGTTTACAACTGTTGTGCTACTTTTAAGTGGGAGAGATGTTTGACAAGTGAATCTTCAGCAATGATAACTGAAGCTTTTATTGACTTTTTTGAAAATATTGAGCTAACTCAGAATTATTGAGCTCAGCAGCATTTGGGAGCATAAATTGAAACAATATGTGACTGGTACACACTATATGAGAATTTCTTTAAGCCCAACAGAAGATCAAAAGAATGGGAGGATACCAACTGATATGATGTGAGGCAACACAACGATGATGTCCAAGCCTAGAGACACTTAAATGCTGTCAGAAAACCTTTGCCTTCTCTGGATTGGATGTAGCCCACCTGTGGGCTTTGTTCCATTGCACCTACACAAGTATAACTTACCATAATAATTTATAGCCATGCATAAATTTGCAACAGACCAGGTTTTCTTAAGTTGTTTCTGTTCACTTGCAGAAACATGATGTTCTGAAGAGCACAGCTGTACAAGGAGACAGACACAAATTTGGGGTGCAATAGGAGAGCAGGAAGATGGCTCCATCCTGATTGCTAGTGCTTCCTCATGACACACAGCTCTGCATGGGCCAGTCCCTTGAGGAATGCCTCAAAATAGCTTGAGAGAACATACCTGTTTGCAGATACAGAAAACTAATTACACGGAGCCAAATCTCAATGGAAATAATAATAAGAAGAATTAGAATGTTCCAAAAGAGTACTCATTTGGGAATCTCAATTAGCTTCACAAACAGTAATTAATTTAGCTTCTTAGCTCTCCACAAGATAGAGAATTACTGATGTTCTCATTTTATGGATAGGGATATGCACATGCTAGAGTTAGAGAGCATGTCTTCTCATGACCTGTTCTCCACGGTGTGTTGTCTCCCATCATACCAGTTGGTATCCTCCCTTTCTTCTGATGCACAATTATTTTTTCCATTTTAGAAGAAGGACTGCGGAAACTACAGACCAGTCATTCTAACTTCAGTGTGTGGTAAAATTATTAAAAAGATCATTTTGAGAGGTATTGAAAATGCCCTGGAAGACAACATAATCATTGGTCACAGCCAGCAGGGCTTCATGAGGTTCGACAAGTCCTGGATGTTACACTTCACTTCTTTTTATGACAAGGTAACCCACCTCGTTTATCAAGGGAAGCCAGTGCATGTAATATTTCTGGACTTCAGGAAAACTCTTTATACTGTCTCTCATAGTATCCTTCTGTATGATGGGAGAGCGACTGACTTGCAGGTCAAGCACAAAGAGTAACAGTGAATGGGGTAACACCAGGCTGTGACCAGCCACTGGTGGGGTCCCACAGGGCTCCATCTTTGCCCCAGTCCTCTTCAACATCTCTATCAATGACTTGGATGCACAACTGGAAATAATTTTAAGCAAGTTTGAGAATGACACAAAGCTGGGAGGAGTGGTTAACTCCCTCAGGGGCGGGCAGGCCCTGCAGATAGACTTTGACAGCTTAGAGAGATGGGCAATCACCAACCACATGAAGGTCAACAAAGGCAAGTGCTGAATTCTGCACTGGGGACAGGGCAGACAGTGTGGTGGAAAGGCACCTGGGGGTCCTAGTTGATGGAAATTGAATATAATCCAGTAGTGTGCCCTGGCATCCAGGAGAGACAACCATGTGCACCCCAGAATGCAATATTAAGAAAAGTGTCACCAGCCCATCAAGGGCAGTGATTGTCCCACTCTGATCTGCACTGCTATGGCCTCACTGCATTATATACTCACTGCATTATATAAAAGACACTCTCGAGTCCAAAGGAGAGCAACAAGGATGGTGAAGGGTCTGGAAGGGATGACTTATGAGGAGAAGCTGAGGTCACTTGGGTTGTTCAGTTTGGAGAAAAGGAGGCTGAGGGGTGACCCCTTTGCAATTTATGGGTTCTTAGTGAGGGGCACCAATTTCTTCACTCCTGTGACTGAAGACAGGACCCAGGGAAATGGAAGAGAGCTGAATCAGGGGAGGTTTAGGTTAGGTATCAGGAAAAGGTTTTTCACCCAAGGGCAATTAAGGAATGGAACAAGCTCCCCAGGGAAGTGGTCACAGCACCAAGGCTTCCTGAGTTCAAGAAGTGTTTGGGTGATGCTCTCAGGCACATGGTGTGATCTTCGGGGTGCCCTACACAGGGACAGGAGTTGGACTTGATGATTCTGGTGGATCCCTTCCAACGCAGAATATTTTATGAACTCTAGTCTGCTGTTTTGAACCAAAGAAGGAATGTCTCCTAACTCTCCTAGTGTTTAACATAACCGAAGTCTGCCTCAGAGGCCTGCATTAAATTCCACTGCTTGCCTTCCCCTGAGATATGGTAGAAAATGTGTCCAGACAGGAATCCATTGCATTTGACTTTATAACCAAATGGTAAAGTTCTCCTGAAGAAAGCTACAACAAACATGGCTTTGTTTTTTCTGCTGAACCCTGCTATTACCCAGCAGATGACAGTACAAAAAAGTAAAATTAGACACCAGGAAAGAGACCAGCCTGCCTTTGACCTTAGTTGCAGGGCATGAAGTGTCAGGGCTCTGAAACCAGTGCTCCAGTGTGTTGAGATAACAAGTCCTTCCCTAAAATAAACACCAAGCTGGCCATACCAACAGAGCTGCCTCTAGCTTTATAATCCCTTTGCCATTTTAAATCTCCAGATGATTTATTGTATTGTGACATACACACAATTTTATTATGTCATGAACCTTCAATAGTACTCAGTAAGTATATAGGGATATAGGGAATAAAAAAGAAAAAGGTTAGTAACATTGATACCAATCCCAACTGAACATGTTTTACTTACTTTCTGAAAAGGAAAATCTTTTGGTGTTCTCAAAATACTAGAGATATTTCTTTTGGTTGAGGGTGAATTGCATATGGCATGGACTTAGTGACTGCTGAACTACCAGTTGTTCTTTAAATATTCTCATGTGAAACATGCATAGTATACCATCCTGCAGGTAAGACAGGAGGCAGGAGGTGTTCCCTTCTATTTTGAAATTAATCACAAATTATGTTTGCGACTTGGAAAAATTATTTTTCATTGTGTCTTGGTTTCCTATGAAGAAAACAAGGCTTGCAGCTGGTGTCTGTGGCAGCTGTGCTGCAATGAATACAAAGTGGATGAAAAATATTACTTTTGGACTGTGTAAGGGGAGTCTTCAGACCCATTTATGCTTTGTAGCACTTTGGAGGATGACACAGGCTGCCAAGTCAAGAATAAGGTCCACTGCAGTGACATGGCTGGAAAAAGAACCACATCCTGGCGTGCTCCTCTCGTAAAGCCTACATCTGCTTTAATTTCCTAGTTTAGGGTTACTAGGCAGTTTCCCTACAAATTTCCTTTGCTGCATTTCTCTGAGCCAGCAGCTTGTCTGCTTTGTGTCTATTTGTGGCTGGTATGAACTGCAAGAAGTGAAAACACATTCAGAGTATCTTTTACAATTCCCAGTGATGGTGGGGGCTGTGAACAGCAGAGTGTGTCACTTACATTTTTATCAGCTGCAAAGATGAAACCAGTATCAAAGTAGGAATAGAGAGCAGGTAGCCTCACCTCTAGCTGATATTGCCTGTGACAGAACACGCTTCTGGGGCACCTTTGCCTGCCCTAGGGATGGCTAAAAGCAAGCTTGCTGCATCCCAGTGAGGATGTGCCCATGTTATCACACCATCTGCCTGGGAATGAAAGGCCAGGGTAAACTAGGTGCACAAGAAAACTCTGCATGAACTCTCTGCTGTCACGTACTCACAGTCCTGTGTTGGTGGGGATTGTGCTATTACAGCTTTGCTATTCCTCCCTGTTTGTGGTGTTCTCCAGGCATCTGCACCCAGGAGCAGGATGTGAAGACAAGCCTGGGTGCAAAGATGAGCACAGGCCACCAAAACCACTGGAGGTAGCTGGGAGTGAGACACACAAAATGCACCATCACTGAGAAGATAAAAAAGGCAGTGGATGCTAAGGGGGGATGAAAATGGAGGGGAAAATACTGCACACCTTGGAGATAAAGACATTCATCAGTCTAAGTCTCAGGAAGGAGGAAGACAGGAGGAAATGTTATCCAAGCCTCCACAGTGTGGACCTGAGTGGTGAGGGAAGGGAACGCAATCAGCTTTTTAAAATCTCTGGAAGTTATCATAGCAGTTTACATTCAAGTTGTCAGTCTGGCAGATGCACTCTTTAAACGCCTGTGATTAGCCTTCTTCCCCAATTAGCAGGAGAAGAATCACAGCTCTTGGGCAAAGTGGCTGTGGATACAACCCTTAATTTCCATGGACTCAAACATAAACACTAATGAAACGCTTCCCCTAGCTTTCCAGGGAAAGCTCACTTGGAGCGTGTATGTGTACTTGTATGTCTTTGCCATCTGGAGCGACACAAGGTCTTTTTCTTCTCCATGGGATAAAAGTGATCAGCTTCAGAGTCACCATCTCCAGCAGATCCCAGCTGCCCACTCCTTGACAAGTTACTTGGAATCTTAGCAGGATCCTTCATTTTTTAAATTCAGCAGCAGAAAAAAGAGGACAAGGAATATGTTTGTGTTTGCAAAGTAGCTGGGAACAGCAACAACATCTCCTGCTCCCAAGAAACTCATTACCTCTTGGCTATACCCTGCCCTGTCTGGAAATGAGCACAAGGGGAGGAGGGCAGCTCTGGGCTACGAGTTGAGCCCAGGGAAAAAGAGAAAGCAGGGAGGAAAAAAAGAGAGAGAAGCTCTGCAAATGAACAGTCAGCATAAACAAAGCCTATCAGCCCAGGCAAGAGGCTGAAGCACAACTGCACTAAACAAATCACAGTGGAATCAGCAATTGGCAAAGTAATTGGCATTATTACAGCTGATGGAAAATTTCTCATGCCGCCCATGTTCGCTTTCAAAACACACGACTTGGAGATATAATTGGCTGGGTCTTGTGGAGCTGATTGCCTTTTTTTTTTTTTTTTTTTTTTTTTTTTCCCCCTTTTGGAGTGTATCAGCTTTGTATCTACAAACACACACTTCTGGATGTGCTTGTTTCTCTGGCTCTTCCCAATGACCATGACATGGGGGATGAAGCTTTGCACAAACTGAGCAATACAGGAGAAATGTTTGTTGAGAAAAAGAGATGTTGAATCATTTCAACCTCTCTGTTCCCCCAGTTCTTTGCAAGCTCAGCTCTAGGTCTACCAAAAAACCCTATGCTTCAAGCACCTAAAATACTGTGCATTAAGCCCAAGGGTGAAAATTTCATCTGGTTATGTCATAAAAAGGTGGTTTCGGTGGTTTAGTCACTGTGCAGGTGAAATAGCCCTCTCTCTCATACATAAATGCTTTCATGAGCATGCTCTGGCATAATTCTCACACTATTTGATAAAAAGTTAATAATTGTTGAGTGTCTTCTTCAGCTTCCTAGTCCCTTTGTCCAAATCAGTCTTAACCTCTGATTTAATCCCTCTTCCAGAAAACCAACTCTCATCTCTCATAGGTCAGGCCAGCATTGACAGGAGAAATTCAGCCACAGACTTTGAAGTCTTTACCCACAATGTTAAAAGCCTCACAAAATCATTAGAAAGCAGCCAGGTCCTCAAGGTATATGAAGCTGGGGTATGACACTTTTTTAAGCTTTCCTCAGAAAAATAAACTTGGCTTGGATCTGAGATACACATTGAGCTTATTATTTTTTACCTCTGCTCCCCTACATTTAGGGATCTGTCCCTTGAAGGAAAAATAGGCCCTGGAGCAGAAAGCTCTTCCCTTGGCCAAGGAGTGGATTCATAGGGCAGTCATGGCTCAGGAGAAAAGATGCTACTGCCTACTTCCCTCCTCTGCTCCTCTAGTCTGTTGAGAGCTGTATGGCCAGAGGCTCCCTTAATAGGAAATAGAGCAGCAGCAGTAGCTCTATCAATATGTGGAGGGATGGTTTCTCAGTTATCAAGGAGTCACTTTTGAAGTATGCTTTCTCCCTGGAAACACTTGGAAGATTTCTGAACCTGCCTGATTGATTCATTCACAGGCTGATTTCACTGGGACATAATCCATTTATATTTACAGCTCATTTCCAAGAAGGAGGTAGCCCAGAGAGGCTCATCCGTCATATCTTCTGTCATTGCAAACCAGAGGCAGTTCCATGCAGGGAGACTTCCAAAGCTGAAGGGAAAGGGCATTTGGCAGCATGGTTCCCACAGATGATGGGAGCTGCAGAACACCAATACCTTTGTATTTTTCTTGCAAATAAACCCCTGCCTGCAAAATGGCCTGATGCATGATGACAAAAGCCACGCTCAAGGATTTTAAGGGATCTGGTGGCTCTTCAACAGCCAGGACTGAATGGCTGGACTAAAGCATGGCCCCTCAAAGTCTGCAATAAGACTGGCCAGTGTGGCCATTTGTAACACAGCAAGACAATTTGGGAACACGAAAGGTTGCCAACTCAGACATCACAAGGATGACTTCAGGATTAAACCCCTGCTACAGGGCATTTAGGACCACCACTAGAATCACAGGGTTGGGGAAAAGGATCATTTTAAGTAAGTAAGTGACTTTCCACCCAAAACAACTGGCTAATCACCCAGTGACACAGATGGCTTTTGGAGGGAATTACAGTATTGCTTCCCAAGTTCCTGTCATTGCCACTGTCAAACATCAGTACAGGAGCTGGTGAGTCTCACAAAGCTTCAGAAGACAGAACCTGAGATGCCTTCAAACCAAATCTGAGACAAGAGGACAGCAAACAGACAAGCTCAACACAGGAGAGGTCAGCTCTTCCCTTCTCCATACCAAACAGGATGTACAGAAAATCCCATTTGGAAGACCCAGCAGGACATGGACAGTGATAAAAATGGAAGAAACCACAGGCAAACTTGTGCTATTTGTTTTAACTACCAAGATGAATATTTTCCCTTGCAGTTACCATTTCTTAGTGCTTGACTCTGTCAAGAATAAAGCAAACTGTCACTCCAAGAAGTCAGTGGAAAGATGTCCCCTCCTTTTGAAGCAAGCATTTAAATAACACCCCTTATGACCCTTTCCACAAAGAGGTAAAACTTCCCATTGGTGATGCAGTGGACTTCCAGGATGAGATTTAAGATCAAGGTCTGCTCCCAGCAGTGCTGCTCCAGGGCCACAATCAAATAATCTCACTTAAGTGTTATCTGTGGTCTCTAAAATGGGCATAGCATCCTTGACTGCTTTGTGAGATGCTGGGATTTATGTTTGAAAAGCATGACATAAAAACTAAGTATTGTCACATAAAGCAAGATGAAGCTATAAAAAGAAGCCAGGGTAATGTGAATGCCATTAAAATTCTGACACTGAGTTCCAGAAGTGGCTTAAATTTGCAGCAGTGCTCCCACTGTTTCTTTTTATTAAGCATGGGGAAATACTGCCTTGCAGATAAACATTGTGATGTGGTATATGTCCAGAATTTAACGGAGTCCATTATAATTGTTGTAAAATGTTGCTTTCATTAGTTTATGAATACCTTATTCATACATTTTTTTTTTTTTAAATTCAGAAAGAATGTTTTCCTTAAGCATGTGCCAAGTAAGGGAGTAAACACTTCTGCTAATACACCTTCATCTCTTCCCCAAGACTGCCTCTCCTGCAGGGAAAGGCTCTTGTTACACATCCACCAGCCTTCTCCACAGTCCTCTTGTAAACCTCTCCCATGAGATGCACACAACCACAGTAACAGCTGGCCACAGCTGGGTGAGTCAACAGTCAGGGCAAAGCCTTTCCCTGCTGCTGCTGACACTTCTAAGTCTTATCTTCACCTTTTAATGTCACACAGACTTTATGATGGTCCACCCGCGACAGGGATTTTTATGGACTACCACAGTATCATCTTCTAAACAGTGGGCATGTGGCTGATTATAAAGGTCACACTGGCAGTGAGGGAAACTATAATATCTTTATTTGTTCACGGGAAGGGTATGCTAAGAGTTCAAGTTTCTCTCTCCAGCCCCAGTCTCTCTTTGCTTTGATCCTGACCACCTTTGAGAATAAAAAAAGGAATTTAGCTCTTAAATGTGATTTGGTTTGTGGTGTCTCGGTTAACACCACCCATAAAAGGATCAGTTTCATTGTTACAGAGGACAAGCCTGGGACCAGAGGGTTGAAATAGGAGTAGTATAGGGAAAGAAAGGAAAAAAAACGCAAAACATATCTTTTTAGCTTAGAAAGGCCAATCATCAACCATGCAAATAAAAGAGAGGCTATTGAGTTTTAATAACACACTATTCTGTTGCTCATTCATCAATCAGGGTGAAGAAAAAATGTTTTGAGACCTCAAAATTATTATTATTCTTTTTTAATTTAGAGATTTGCACATCGAGGTATTCCAGACCCATGAACACCTGCTAAGAGCATGAATGTCCAAAACAGGACATTCATGAGGCTGTAAGAAAATGGACACACAAAGAAGAGAGTGCTGTTATCAAGTACAATATCTGGTTGAGCATGTGGTTGGTTTTTTTTTCTCTGACTTTTAAAAGCATCAGGTCCTCAAATTCAAACAAGCAGATGGCTGCCAGAAGCACTCTGAAACCACTGAACCAACAGTGTTGGACACACCATTGTGTTGTCTTGGCCTCTTGACTCTCACATTGATTCTTACTTCATTTGGTTTTGATCCAAGCATGCTGGAGAGACACCAATGACCTCTGAACTTCAATGATGCCATTTTGGGGCATTTTATCTAACAGAGGAGATAAGGACAGAAATGGCCATTCACATCATCCAGTGTGTGTGTGTGTCGGGGGGGAAGTATAATGACACCATTTGTGATTTCAGTTGAAGCAGCTGAAGTAAGCTGCTGAGGCTGTACAGAGGAGACAGGTGATACTCATAGAGGGAGAAATGTTTTAAAGACTCTGCAACTGTGACATCATCTCATTTTGTTGATTGTACACAGCCACAGCTGATGACTTTAACTTCACAATGTCAAAACTTTCGTTCTAATTCCATTTCCTTGCACAGCAGCAATCCTGAGCTATAAGTCATATCAGCTTCTGGCTGAATGTCTGAATTTTGTTTCTTCCCTCTGAAAGAGTGTAGAAGTGCAATGTTTGATATGATGTTGGGTCATAGGAAATTCCAGTTGATGCAGAGCCTTATGTTGCATCTCCTGGCAACTCAGACTGCTCTAGCATGCAAAGATTGACCTTGATTCCTGCCTACAAGACATAAGACAAGTCTCTGGTCTTCACAGAGACTTCAAAAGAAGTCGCTTTGATCTTCATTTCCGTGGCTTGCCATGCTGGAGGAGATAATCTGGAATCCTCAGATGAAGGATAAGGCTGATGAATTTGCTCTGTGGGACCAAGGGAGCTTTCGATGATATGGCTAAAGGTCACCTTCTAAGCTGGTAACATCGTCATCAAAAATCCTGAGGCAGACACCCTGTGGCACACATGCCTCCCACTGAGGTGAGGACCCTGGACACTGGTAGTCATGTTCCTCCATATGCTGTGAGAAGTTTCTCATCCCCTGCGTGGGGGCTGAGAGTGTGACCCTGTTAGCAGAGTGAGTCACTCAAGACTAAGATGGCTCCATGTCAGGAGGACAACCACATGGATTAGGCTGCTTCTCCTCCTTCCACCACTAGGATAAGAAAGTTACAGTGATAGCCATTTTCCTCCCTCACCTTGTTAGGGGCTCTCATTAATTCCTTCCAGCCATCTGAGGCTCCTGCTTCTACTCTTCCACCATAGTCCTTTGCCTTTTTCTAGCCATGGCAGCAGGGTGGAACCATTCCCTTTTCCCAAGTGTTCACAACTCCTTGCTTATCCTCACCAAGGTTATGCTCTGTTCATGTACAGGTAGCTTTCTCCCCATCACTTTTTGTTATTGAAGATGACTTATAAAACTTATACAGCAATAAAAATTATTGAAGACACTTATAAAAGAAACACTATCAGTAGTCATAGAATACTATAGTGTAGCTGCTGCTGAAATACAAGAGATGAGAAATACAGTATCCCTGTATGGAGAATACAGCACCAACTAATTTTGGTGTCACATAGACTAAAATACTGATTTAATTTATCTGAATCTAATAAAACCTGAAAAGAGCTTATAGGAAATCATGCCTTTATCTTCGTTAATGAAATTCTGGGCTGCTTCTGGGAAGACTGACAACTGTAAAATCAATCATCTGCCAAACTTTCATTCACAGCTTCATCATGAACCCATTACAGATATGGCAAAGATTGCCAGACTCACAGGGGTGTGAGTGATGGCACACATGGGAATAGAGAGGACCATGTTTTCTTCTTGTTAAGGCAGCCTGACAGCCCTGGGGGAGAGGAGACCAAAAAAACAGATGCCCTCGACACTGCCAGCACACCTCAATGTTTCAGGGCTTTTTTCCTCCCACCCTATAGCTTGAGCCTGAAGTCACCTGAGCAAGAAAAACCACACAAACCTTCTTTAACAACAGTACTCGTGATGCCTGGAGAGGGCTGTCAGAGGTCTCAAGACATCCATCTGCAGCCCATCTCACGCTTCCCATCTTCTAGATCAGTCTGTCCAGCCAAGCTGCACTGTTAGAGGTGGAAACCAGAGCTGATGCAGCTTGGTTTTACCAGCTCTGTTTTCACCTGGTTTGCTGCACCCAGAATCCACAGAAGGATGAAGCAAAACTATATGCACCATATCTGCCAAGTCACACGTGCCCTGATACCCTCATGCTTCTGTTCATGATCATTACTATACATGGAAAGAGGGTGTTCAGAAAACACTGGTCCCTGGGGGGGTAGCACGATGCAGCAATTTTCAAGCTGGCTGCTCTGCAAATAAAAGCCAGGTTGCTAGCAAGTTAATGTCTGCAAAGTCTGATGCCTTGATTTCTGCTGTGTGGATCAATATTAATGGTAATATTGTATTTCCAGGGCATACTCAGCTGACAGAACCATCGATTATTTGGTATGTAGCAGTGCATTGATACTTGATAGCAAACTGGGACACTGAAACAATGAATGTGCAGTTGTTAACAAGCAACACAAGGCATTGAGTTTCGGTGACACAACACAGATATTGCTTCCTTTGACTAAAATGGAACATCTTTAAAATGTCAAAAAGATAATTTACTTATCTGACTTACTGACGTACCTGGAGAAAATACCTTCTTCATTGAAACCTGCAGAATATGGTCATGTTTCTAAATATGTGATGAATTACATCAGTAATTTTTTCCCCTCCTGTGATGAAACACTTGAGGTATTTTCGAAAGAAAGGCATTTAGTTTGATATTTAAATATGTATTTTATCAGATGGCCTTGTGCACACTTTTCAATGAAAGAAAAGAAAACACAATATTGCACCTTGGTTGTAGTAGTTAAGGCAATTTTTTTTTCACCTAGGTTTTTGATTCAGTGTGAAAAAGTATTATGTATATAGCTATAAACATATATGTATTTAGATAGGGTGAACTCAAAATAAAACTTTATTTATCAAACAAAAGGCTTAGTTATATTTGAAAGACAAAATGCTATATCTTTCCATGACCTGTTTTATTATAAATAAATCCACAATCTTCTCCTGTGGACTGACTTAACTATCAGCCACCGAACTATTAAAAGGCAATTGTATAGAACACCAACTGTATAACTGGAACCCATTGAGGAAGGAGATTTCCTATGGCGAGGGAGAAAGGAACACTTTCTGTGAAGAAAAATAACTCACGGTACTTGCTGTTGCATGAAGCAGTATCTGAAAGGCTTACAGCTCTTTTAATTCAAGCTTGGAAAGGCAGGGGAGGTGATAAGTAAATATGCAAGAAATGCAAGTGTACCATCCGCAGCCTTTTTCTGGGATAAGAAGAGCCTTTTCTCAGCTATGAGTGTGTTGAACTCTGTATACTTAGTTGCCTTAGATCTATGATCTTGGAGAGGTCAGGACCAAGGGATGCTGAATCAGTCTCTGACAGTGTCTCTTCTCTCCCTCTTGCTGCTGGCAGAGTTCAGGATGATGGACTCCAGTTTCTCAGTTGAGCCTGAGCCTCTTCAGCTGCTGGTAAGTTAAACATGCCCAGAAATATTCACAGGCATTGAGGCCAACTGGCACAGAATGGTTCATATCTCTGCTCACAATCGTGTCTTAGCTTCCCTAATGCAGCCATTAAATGCAAATGGCTCACTAGGATGAACCTTGATCCATGCTTACGAATGATTTAGCAGTTTGCTAGTTGTCATGGACCAAAAGCATGCCAAGGACTGCTCTAGTAGTTTGAGTAGATCCAGTCACACTCTTATGCCAAGAGACATTCCCAGACACTACTTAACTTGCTTAAGATGAAGCCTAAGACATCAGTATGACATCTGTCCTTTTTCATCTTTCCTATCCAAGGTTACCTATTTCCAGCAAGGAGAAGGGAGTTGCATGTCCCTAAGTTTGGTCAGACCAATAATCTTTCATAGGCTCATGATATCACTCTTATTCAGTGATAAACCTTAGATTGCTGCTGCCTGAAATCTAAGAATGATTGCAAGGAAGCAGATGTTATGTGTTTAAAATGGCACAGATGTTATACATGGGCAACTTAACTTCATAAACAAATCACCCTTCCCTTTGTCACATCCCACACCACTGTCATCTGCCTGATACTGCATCTGCAACATTTATAACTTTAAATCACTTATCTCCAAAAATGGATCCCACCTCAAGCAGCTGTCATATGCTGTGACCATGCTAAACTAGAGAACCATAAGATGTTTCATGGAAATTTCTGTGCCCAGCTGCTGAAGGCAAAGTGAGTCTGATTTCATGGGTCCTTCTGAGTTACAAGAAACTGAGTACAAGCACTTTACTTTGAGAAAAACTAACTATATCAGGGCAGGGACCATCTGGAAGAAGCCACTTGAGCATTAATGCAATCCTGCACCAAGAGGGAAGATCTTAGTATGGTGTCACCCAAGTTCAAGCACTCTTCTACACCTTATAGGGACCCAAGCACTACAAGGCAGAGGAGGAAGGCAGAGGAAACACTTCATACCTGCCTCTCTTCACCACACACACCACAAAGCCTTTCAGTGGAAAGGTTTCAAAGCTACCATCAGAAGCTCTTACCCGCAGAAGGAAGTCATTCAGAGAAACTCATCCCTTTGAATGGTTCCCCTGATCTGTGTGACTGGCTCATGATTTGCAGATGGAGCTTGGGAAAGATCACCTTATCGTAGTGAGCTGACTGTACTTCAGCAATGTCACTTTCTTGGTGTACAGACAGCACCAAGGCTGCCACCCACCCTTCACAGTGAGTGTTTTTCCCAAGGAAAAGGTGGTGGAGACTTGTGCCAGGCAGCTGGTGCCTCCTCCCAGCTCCTATTTGAACACCTCTGTGGCTCTGACAGCTGCAGCTAAAAGCACCGTGTGGGCTCACTGCCTCAACACTTCACAGCAGCTCCCTGCCTCAGGGAGCTATAATGCCAGGAGGATTGTGGATGACTTCAGCATTAGACTCAGCCAGCAGAGTCTAATACCTTATGATCCTATGATCTAGTGCAAAAGCCAGGAGGAGTGGGAAGCCCAGCAGGCACCTGATTGAAGAGGCTGGGGGAGACAAGAGGAGACAGTGTCCTGCTGTGCATTTCCTCCACCTCCATAACCTTCTCATTTTCAAAGAGCTTCCATAGGGCTGTGGCAGCTATTGTTCTCCAGACCTGGTTGATCAGCATCCCTGCTACACTGACAGCAGTTTGCGATTCATGTGCTTCCAGCCCTTCTTCTTCCCATCTGGAAAATGAGCAGCTCATTTGGCTTCAAGAGGAAAATACAAACATTTACAGCTCAGATTATTCCATGCTAACCTGTTCACGGTTGTGCTAAATACTTCATGCTCAGACAGACCCAAATGCATTTACACCAGACTTCACAAACACATTCTTCCTTCTAAGACTGGCCACAGCTGACAGACCAAGCTTTGACACAAACATTATTGATAACCAGAGTCAGAAATCAATGAGAGTTCCTTCATGCCCGATTATTTAAGGGAGGCTGAAGATTCCTATTGGCTATTAAGATATAAAGAAGGCTAATTTAAACATACAGCAAAGTTTTAAGAGTAATCTTGCATAGGCAGTCAGGTAAGAGGAGTTTAAAAGTTATTCTTGTTTCTGTTTTGTTACATAAAAAGAGAAATACTGTCAGGGCTGCGCATTTTTTAAAACTCAAATTTTTTTCTTCTTTCCTAGGGCTGGAATAGGTTTGAGCATTGCTGATATTATCTCAGAGATGATAGAGATGTTTCCATGTGAATGTTTCCTTACACAGTCAAACATCCACATTCACCATGTATATAATTTTGACTCGGGGACTGCAGCTCCCCTGTGGCACAAAGACTCAGGGACCGTTTCATGCAGATCCTTCTGCCAAAAATAGGGTTAGTAGTGATAGGAAGAATTACAAGGTCATCCCACGGCCTTGATAGAAACAGAAAGGTAGGAGAATATTAGGGAGAAACTGTAAGGTCTAATATCCAACTGCAGTTGGCAAAACTGAGTGCACTTGGGTGGCCTGCACCCGTACTTCACTCCTCTGTCTCCAAACAATTGTCCTGGCCCTAGTGATTACCCACCTGAATATAGTGAAGAAGGGTATTCACAGGAAGGATCCCATGATAAAAAGGCTATTCCTGGCCCTCTTTCCATCACATCATAATCTGTCCACTAATATGGCTTGAGATTTCAGCTGATCAAAAGGTCATAAGATGCTACTGCTAAGTATCACTTTGACTCCGTTCAGCCGAAGGCATTTTTGCACCACGCAGCAGGCAGAGAAAAGCTACAGCAAAGCCTCCAAATCTGTTTGTATAATAGATGAAGTCTTTGCTGTATGACATTTATCTTCCTCCAGGGAGTGACACCTGATAAATAAATCTCTAGTCCCCAGCAAATTTAAATAAAACAAAGGCAAATTATACCCCTGCACGCTGTAAATATGTAACTGTAGAGAACACAAGACTTCACACTCTCCCACCATTTCCTTTGCTACAGAAGCTACAGAGTGCTGACCAGCCCCAAATTCTGCCAAAACCAGGGGGGCTCAAGTGTCTGAGCACATTACGAAGAACATGGTGATAACACAGGAGCAACTAGAAGATATAATTCATTTAAAGTAATGAAATGTTAAAATTACTCTTTTTTCTTTAAGTTATCAATAAGTAAAAAACAAAGAAAAAGGGATTATTAGCATACCAATAGGAATAATGGAGTGAAAATGGGGAGATATCTAGTAAACAGCTGATCTGTTTCCCAGTGAATAACACTAGGCTGAACAAATTTCAAACAACCTGGGATGAATAGCATCCTGCCCAACACCACCACATTGGCCACTGCTGTACTGCAGAGTTTGAGTGGCTGTGGGTCCATCAGTCCTGGACTGTGCCCATCCCTGGATGCCAGCCATTGCCTCCAGCTCTGACCACAGCCGTTTCTTTGGACATCCTGCATCCAAGCAGTTCAACATGGACAAAACCACAGATGGCTGCCCAAAACAGCAGGCAGAGAGAGTACTACTGCCAACAACCACCTGACACCTGAAGTCCTTGTCTAGCAGATCTGCAGAGCCAGTTTTTGTGTGTATTACCACAGGAAAATGCACTCTTTTGCATCTCCCACACACCTCAAGTGTTGTCACAACTACATTAAACCCTTCAGAATAACTCAGACTATCCCCCTGAACCCTGGCCCTACAGACGCAGAGCTCTACACCAGGACTATCAGACAGTTTCCTTAACTGCAATTGGCAGTCATTTTGCTCCTCTCTGTGCTCTCAAAGCTGAGACCCATCAAAGATTAGCAGAAAAAAATCATGACAATTTTTCCCTAAGCAGCAGCACTGGTAATAGGCTTCAGGAAAAATCCTCCTAAATGCAAGTGATAACTGTAGACTGTGTGAAGGCTGACAGGTCTGATTATAATTATCACTGCAAGGGGACCAGCACTAACCTCCCTTCTAGAAGGCAATGACAGTTCCTGGAAGGGAACATGCAAATGAATTATCATAAACAAAATCACTGCAAGTGGAATTGTCTTTCAGTGGGAAACTAAATAAAGTGTTGAACTGGAAGGAAGAAAAGCAAACAAACAAACAAACAAAACCCAAAAGAAACAACCCAAAACACTGAGCACTCATTAAAGTTCACCCAGAAAGAAAATGGTACTCAATCACACATCTAAGTTTTTGCTGACTTTGGGCTGAGTGGAGTAAAAAAATGAAGCAAGACACCTGAAGCATGGGATGGAGTGTTTGATATATGAGGGTGTTTGGAAATAAAGGATACCTTCTCAAACCCTATATAAAGAACATGCTCTGCAACATAACATGGAGACCCTCAGAGGGAATGTTGGTCCACACTGAGCAAAGTATTAAAAATTAAATTAAAACTCAGACAGCCTTTTCCCAACCTTTTCCCCTTCCTTATATCCATCCTAGGAGGAAAAAAGCTGAACACAGCACTTTTCAGATTGCATCTATGCATTGAGTTCCTCAAGCTGCCATCTGTACATTGACTGAAATACCATAACATTGCTTTTCAGTAAGGTTTTGAGGTAGATAAGGTAGGTAGTATTCCTTCAAGATCATACTGTTCTAACCTTCTTGGACCTTTCTCTAACAGTGTTGTATTCTTTCTTAGGCTGCAGGCTGTTTTGACACTGGTCATTCTATATCCATTGGAAAATTGGAAATACAGAAACTTGGGCAATCTGGAAGTTTGCCCAAGAATCTCAGAGTAGCAGTATGCTAGCTTTTTCCTTCTGAACAAAGGGAAATAGGTATTATCTTCTTAGTAGTGGGCTATCACTGATGAAGAGGAGAGCCTCAGAGTCAAAGGCAGTTCTAGGAGTTTCATTCTCATTATATCTCAATGGAGTGAAGCAAATAAAATGTGCAAGGAGACATATGGAAGCTCACTACGCAAATGGCCTATTTAAGGATCTTACTTCATAATTAGGTCCTGGTGTCAGGAGGCTGGTAATAATTATTAACACATATAGATCTTTTGGCGACAATACAAACTGTCCAAAAACCCAACCCATCAGAATGGCATGTATTAAAAAGAAGCTCTATTCAGATCAAGATTTTTAGACTTCTTCACTTAATGCCTGGTATATCAGTTTCTGTGCTATTCACATCCTAAATTTCATGTCTAGCAGGCATTAAGTATGGGGTATGGAAGAGGAAAGAAAGAAACAAAACCTTTCACAGCAGTAACCCTTGGTTCTTACCTTGTTCACAGATTTCGCCACTGGACTCTGCACAGGGAACCCACACTCTCTTCCCAAATTCTTCATCTGACTCTGTGGTGTTTCCCAGAGCAAAGAGAAAAGAGAAAACCTTGATTGTGGGAATGTCTGTGCAGAAAATGGTCACAAGTATTCAAAGCTTTGCTCTGCCCTTCTCCATTTCATTACATCGTTCTCTATGCCCACCACCACCTTCCAGCCAGGACCCTCTGTGCATCTGGTTCTGGCATTCACCCCCAAGCCCACTCCATTTTGGAAGGTACATCAAGATTCTCCTTAACTTACATGTATGCAATTTTTTCCTCTCATGAACCCCTGGTAAGCATGGCACCACAAGACCACCACACCCTTCCCCAGTGGCCACGAGGAATGCAATGAGCAGTGATAGCAAGGAGCAGTGCCACTGATCCCTAAGGCGATCCATGTCAGAAAGGCTTGGGAAGAGCAGGAAGGTGTCACAGGATGCCAACCCTCCTGCTTTGTTTAGTAGTTGAAGTGGGGAGCTCAAGCCAAGGATTAATACATTGCAAAACCATTTAGAACAGGGTAAATGTTTGTGATTCAACATCACAACCAAGGCAAACTGCACTTCTGGTACGAAAATGAGAACTTCATCTCCTCTTCTCCTCCTGCCACATTCTCTCACTTTGTCCAGCTCTTGAGTCCTTCACACAAAGGTGAAACATTTTACATTTTCACCTGTGGTGATGCAGATCAGAGAATGTTTTCTCTGCTCTGCTTTTCACTAATTTTGCCCAAGGCATCTTTTTAAGCAGCAGCCTGTGCAAAGATAATAGGTGGCACAATTCTCTGTAACTGGAATCAGCAATAAATCAGCCATCTGCCACTCCAGGGGGCCGAGATTAACCTAGCTACTGGACCGTGACTGCAAAGCATTTGCACATTTAGATTACAGAAATGTGAGGTTACCGGTCCAAAAAAAATGAAAGACTGAATATGGAGAAGGTGTGGGGAGAAGCAGTGGAAGATAGCCTTGGAAGAGTCTTTAGGATTAACCCTTATAGATATGTCATGCCCTAGCAACCCCAAGCAGACCACATTTTTCATTACAAAGTGTTAAAAGGGTGAGGGAGTTGAAGGAAGCAACTTGAGATTCATGAGACATCATGTTCCAGGAAAATACATCCTACAACACTTCTTAAATACAGGGAAAAATAAGGACAAAGACAACCAGCTGCCTTGTCAGTGCCTTGCAATCCTTCTTGGGAAGTATGAGCAAGCTACGCAGAAGGCTTACTTGGATCACATGGAAAGTAGTACCAGAGTAACATTTTCATCCCAAGGTGGGCAATTTCACAGCATTGTCAAGATCTTAAGGAAATTTTAAAATGGTTGCACTATGGAATAAAAATGTTTAGGAAGAGCTCTTAATTTACTGTCCTCAGTTTACCTGCCTGAATGACAAACGCCACATTGCTACTATGAGCAAGTACACCAGTGCAGTTGGTCCATGTTAATATTTGTCCCTGCCTGTGGGATCCTCTCTATAAATCTGTTCAGAATTGATATTTGGTAACTGAAATATTAAGGGTTTTAAATCAGTAGTAAACACAAGCTGGCTCCACATCTAAAAGCATGAGGCATGCTCTGTGCAGGTGCACAGCAGGCTAGGAGAGCTGCCAGGGTCTCGTCTGCTCACTTTGATGTGAGCTTTAATCCCCACTCCTGGCATTTACTTTCATAGGTTGGCATCCCATGGTCAGTGATCTCAGGTTAAAAGGAAGAGGTTGTGGCCAGAGAAAGAGGTGCAGCTGCAGACAAAAATATCAGCAAGGACTGCTGGGAAAGTCAGGCAAGGTCTTCATGGTGTGTGCCCTTGGTGGGGATGGTATCTTACACACACAATTCATTAAGTCAGAAGAGGCAACTGAAAAGCAAGCAGCAGTCAGGTGGGCATACAAAATCACATATTTTTATGCATATACTTTACTCATGAGGAACACGTGGGATCTGGAGGAATGTACAATGGCACACAGATTACTTCTAGTTACTTCGTCTACCCACCCTCCTGTCAGCATTTATTGTGGTTTCTTCACCCTATCCAAGGTTTCCTGGGCCAAGCACTGCATACCTTTCACTTTTGCAAAGAGAAAAGCAGATAAAGAGACAATGGCATCTTTTCTGTGCAAGCTCAAGTTGAGCTACCTCAACTGCATGGTTAAAGGCATAGCTGAAAGGAGGAAGAGTGAGAATCTGCAGAGGTCCTACCCCATACAAAGCCTGCTAGCATCACCTCTGAAACAATGAGGAGAAATCATGGGAAGAAACAACATAGTGATGAGAGCATGCTGGAAAAGACATTTAAATCTCCCTAAATTCCCCACTGTGTGTCACAGTATTTCCAAAAGGTATCACATCAGCAGAATTAGGTGTTCCAAAATCAGGCCCACGTGTCTTAAACCAAAGGTGAGATTCAAAGTGGTTTAGATATATACTAGGACATGGTTTTCAGGTGAGAGGCAGCAGATCACAAGGATCATCCCACACGTGGGACTACAAACTGGGCCATCCCAACAACCCAACAACCCACAAGCTCCTGACATGCAGCAAGTTAATAAGCCTCTGCCCATGCTTTTGGAAAGTGTCCTTGAACTTGACCTGCTGGCAGCATGACTGCTACGACTGATGTAAAACAGCATCTGAACCTGTTTTTAAATTCAGTGCAGGGGTTTTCTCTTTCTCCAGTCCCCACTTTCTGTGAAGTGGACCTAAAACTTCAGATCCAGAGGCCAGCACAATCTAGAGAGAGTATGTGTATGTTGTGGAAGATGTTTGTTTTCAGCTTCATCTATTACAATAATGCTTGTGCTGGTAACAGTTTTTAAGGGATTTTGTAAAAATCCAAATTCCATAAAATTAAAAAAGGTACTTTTCTTGGCCTCCAAATTGAGAGAAGAGGTGACCAATACAAGGAAAAACCTTTTATTTCAGACAAAAATCAACGGAAAACTCCAGACCATCCCTTGAAAATTAATCAGCCTTAAGCATGACTATCAAAGTGTCAGTCCTGTATGATTATTTTTTCCCCTTTGTTTTATCCAGACAGGCTTCTGTTTTATCCAGACACTGCATCAACCATCTCAGCTGAGACACAGAGCTGCCTGCAAGTTGCCCTGTTCCTCAGCAAACGAGAAGCAGAGGGGAACACGGATGCAGGAGATGCTGCACCTTGCAGACTTGTGTGTCCTACAAGTAACCTTGCATCAGGATACAGAGCCACGAGAGCAGCCTTATGGGTATGGAAAGAGGAGGAGAACAGTGAGGAGGAGGGGATGGAGCAGCAACAGGAAAAAAAAAAAAAAATCAGAAAACTCCCTGGGAATCAAGTCCTCTCTTCCTCCCAAGGAAAAAAAAATATAATAATAATAATAAAAAAAATTAAAAATCCCTCCTCAATACAGAGATGGCGGGAGGGTGGTGGTGGGAGAAGGGATGAGCACACTCGCTCCTTCTCTGCTTAATATCCTTTCTGCTGAGCATCTAAATACACACACACAGGCTACAAGGAAAGCACTTCTTCCAGTTGCTTGCCACGCTGCACCAGCCCCGGGGTGACACGGGCTGAACCCCTCCCCACCCCAAGTCCTTGGCAAAGGTCCCCTCACTTCCCCAGAACCTCGAAACACCACTGGGGGTGGGTAGATGGGGGGAGAAAAGGATTAAACTGCGAAGGGGAAAGGGAGAGGAAAGAGAACACCCCTGAGCCCGGCCGGTGGCCCCGCAGCCAATTCTCATTCCCGGCACGTTTCNCACCTCACCACCCCCTTTCTCCTCCATCCCCAAGTCCTCCCACCTCCTCCCTTCACATCATCCAATAAATAAATAAATAAGTAAATAATTTGTGCCATGGTTGCCAATGCACTGGCATCTCCTCCTCAGCATGGAGAGCACACACAGCACCCACCACATGCCTGACAGGTCCAATCCAGCAGCTCTTGGCTGCCCAAGCACCATGGAGCTGCAGCACCCATGGGGTCACACGTGTGTGCACACACGTGTGGGAACACACACGTGTCACGGGGCAGGGCACACTCCCTTTGCACCCTTTGGTGTTGCTGTAAATACAAACTTTCTGCAAGCCTGTGTCTGGCAACTGAATTCCTCTTCCTGCTTGTGGGTCTGGGAGAAAAAATGAGGTGGAGCAATGAGGCAGGGAGGCTGTATTTTTTTAAGCAGCCCAAACATGGCACTGAGGACTTTTACCAACAACTTCTCAGCCTGTCGTGCTGGCAACCAGCTGCCCTGTTACAGCCTGGCATGAGCTTTAATTTGTTTTTCTCTCCTCTTAAACACCCTCCTCCCAAATATTTATTCAGTTATTTCTTTTTTAGCTTTTTTTCTTCCTTCTTTTCCCTCTTAGACTCCCCAGAGAGGGGGTCCCTCCCACCCACAAATCCAAAGCAGAATGTGTGGAATGAGCACCAAAAGGAATAAAATGTGTTATGATGCTCAGTGGGCCAACAAAGGGGATGAGGGGAGAGGGAAAACCACATATGTACACACAACACATGCACGCTCTTTTCTGAGGCAGAAGAAGAGAGTGAGAGACACCCTACAAGAAGGAAAAGTGACCCTTGTGAATTCCAGGATGTGCAAGCTCCAGCCCCCTCCAGAGAGGATGAAGGAGACAGGTTTCATTGGGACACAGAGGTAAGTTGAGGCAAAACCTCTCCTATGCAGACAGGCTGAGACAGTTGGGGTTGTTCAGACTGTAGATGAGCAGACTGAGAAGCTGCTTTTAGCAGCCTCTCAGTACCTGAAGGGACTACAGGAAAGCTGGGGAGGGACTTCTTACAAGGGCATGGAGTGTGTGGACAAGTAGCTATAGCTTTAAACTGGAAGAATGTAGAATTTGGTTAGACACCAGGAAGAAATTTTTTGCTGTGAGGCTCCTGAGCACCTCTTCCAGGTTTCCCAGAGAAGCTGTGGCTGCCCCATCCCTGGCAGTGTCTCAGGCCAGGCTGGATGGGGCTTGGAGCAACCTGGGCTGGTGGGAGGTGTCACCACCCAAGGCAAGGGTTTGGAAGTAGATCTTTAAGGTCCCTTCCAGCCCAAACTATTCCATGATTCTGTGATTCTATGAAAACACGTCCTCCATGGAAAGGGAGTTAACTTTAAACCAGTTACTTTACTACAATTAAACTAGAGTTTGAAACACTAACGCATGCCTGACAGAGATAAAGTGATGTAAAATGCACTTTGTCTGGTGCTTGGAGGAAAGAGATTTAGAGAAAAAATATAATAACACTATGCTGATGCTGCAAATGGCTTGGGAGGGGCATGGATAGAGGGGAGAATATGTGCTGGAGATTTCAGCATAGCAGAAGTGGTGGCATGATTGCATTAGGCTGAAGACCCAGGGAAGAGTATGGCCCCATAAGCAGATGCTCATGTCCTTGGGGATTTTTATGAGCCTGACTGGACCGGCTTGTCTACTGAGTCACATCAGGAGGAGCTCCTTGGAAGCCACTAGAATTAGAGAATGGTGAAACAGATGGGCACTCACCACTTCTTAGACCTAGAGCCTCCACTCCCTACAGCAATGAGACCCTTGGGAGACTCAGCAAAAGTGCATGGTAAAGGCCATATCTCATTGAACATGCTCTGGCCACCCCTTGGAACAGCAGAATAACCAGCTAAAAAGCTGGGTCACAGAGACAGACAGGGAGACAGGAAGGTAGATGAATGGACAGCGTGCTCGGGGTGGTACAGACAAAACATCAGTGTCCTGAGCAGCTGCCTAATATGTATCTTGGCAAAACCTCTTCTGGCTGTGGATGAAGTAGAAACTGTGGGCTGGAATCCTAAACCTGTCTGTTGGTCTAACTTTTGTTTCCCTGGCCTGCATTTATAACACAGGAGAAAAGCAGAGGGCTGGGTGACAGCTTCTCACTGCCAGGATTCACATGGTGGAGCTGGTTCTTTGGCCACCTCCAGCTGCTGCCTGTGGAGCAGCTGATGGGCAAGTTCTGAAGTGGACTTAAAACAAGTAGGTGCCCTGCTGTGACTGCACTCATTAAAAGGTGAGTGCATTTGCATGCTTAAACTGAGCCTCAGCCAGTGTCCTTAGGAGAAGCTCTGCCACTGGGACACATTCCCTCTTCAAAGTCCATATAGAAACTTTCTCCAGGGCACTTCATGTGGGCATAGCTGGGCTGCATGGACAAACAATCAGGTAGGACTATGGAATCGCCTCTTCTGAACTGTGTCTTCACTGTCCAGGCTTCACTTTGCCTAAGGATGCCATCCAGCATTGGCGACATTCATAGAATCACAGAATTAAAGAAATCTGTGAATTAGGTTTGGAAGGGAAGATCATCTGGTGCCAATGCCCCTGCCATGGGCAGGGACACCTTCTACTAGACCCAGTTGTTTGCTTCCAGTGTCAGCTGTTGTCCACCCAAGTTCTCTCTCCCAGATGGTTTACGTATCCGTTTTCTTTCTTTGCTGTTCCTCAGCCTTAGAGTGTGTTTCTACCCTTTCCTTCAGCCTTTAGTATTGAGTGCTGGCATTTGGCAAGGCTGGCTGAGTCCCTCATGTGTGTCCATGCAAAGCAGACCCTTAAGCTTCAGAGACCCCCACAGAGAAGGTATCATTGAAGTGACTCCCAGACAGAGACACCTTCAGATCCTTTGAGTCGAAAGGCGCTATAAATAAAAGATATTACTGACTAACAAGTTCTCAGTTGAAAACTGGAGTGGGAAAGAATATTTTAGCATCCTCTTTCTATGCATCTTAACTCTTGGCAGGCACTCTCAGGTCTTCAGAGCTGAAAACTTCACACAGTATGCAGCACGCTGAGCCCATGTGCCCCATCTCCAGTTTCAACAGCAATAAAATCCATGCTGCCCCAATGCTACAGCCCCACAGTGCCACAAGCACCCAAATGCTGTGTTCTTTTAGGGCTTACAACAGTGCACACACATTCCATGGTGACCTTTCCCAGGAAAAACTCAGTCTTCACTACTATAAACTCACAGTGAATGGTGACTGCTCCTAAAGGTTTTTTTATCAAGTGTCTTCTGATGCTTCTCTTCCTAGGGTGAGCAAGCACTTTGTATTAATCTGGCTTGCTTTAGTGCAGTGACCCAGTGCTGTACTCCACTGCTGAAAGCTCAGGTCCCAGCTGCGGGGCTAAACTCTTGCTGACACTGTCCTGATTTCTCAGTCTCTGTCACCCACATATCAAGGGAGGGGGGAGGGAATGTTTTTGTTGTTGTTGTTGTTGTTATTTTTGTTTTTAATTTTTGTTTGTTTGTTTGTTTTTTTGTTTGTTTGTTTTTTGTTTTTGTTTTTGGTTTTTTTTTTTCTGGGCTGGAAAAATAAAATAGTTCTGCAAAACACAGAGAAGATGTGGCAAAGGAAATGAGCAAGGAAAGTGACCCCAACGTGTGTGGTGGTGTAGAAGAGAGGAAATCCTTTGAGCAGCATGGGGAACATCATCACATTATTCTCTTTCTTCATTAAGGGGAGAATATTGCTCAAGAGGCAATAAAATGTTATGGGCAAGGAAAAGCTTTTAGGAAGCCTTAAAGCACTTGTGTGCGTGCACAAGTACACAGGGAGAGACACAGAGGGGGAAATCACTATTAGTGACGGGTGAACTACAAAAGGTTGGATGGTTTGTTTTGGATAAAGATCCCCACATGCAGATGCTTATCTAATGCCCTCCGTCTTTAGAGCAGGGCTGGGAATGTCTTAGGAACAGACCTTTCTTGCATGATTTCCAGTATCTCTCAGAACAGTCATTCATGCCAAAAATACCAAAAAAAAAACATTTCCTTTTTTTTTCTGCTGTATTTTATGCAGTGTTTTTGCTCTGCTGCTTCTGGTTCCAAGCAAAACCTAAAACCACAAAGTCTTTGACTTGAAGACTGGACAGGGCTTACTTAGCTTCAAACCATCCCAGTTTTCATGACTGCAGAGATATGAGAGAAAAAAAGAAGAAAAATGGTGCTGTGATTCTATGGAAACCTTTAAAAGAAAGAAAATTGGCAGCAAAACAAGCTGGCTTCCCTGACTAAAAGCCATGATTTCTCCAACCTTAAGCAGATTACATATCTATAAGCCGGCTACTACCTGATATCATGCAAGATCACTGCATTCCCAGTTCAAATGAGCCTGTGAGTCTTGGGTGGCTATTAGTCAGTAAATACCATTGAATCAATAAACAAAATAAACACTTTGAAGAGAGGCTTGTTTCCCCACCCAGTCTTGAAACTCATCAGATCTGCAGTAGCCCTAATTTGACAGAGAAGGAAGAAACAAAACTGTTTGAATGTGATCCAGTGCCCTCCGGTTTTCTTGAATCAGAGTATAATTGAGGTAAAATAGCCCAGGGAGGGTGCTGTTGGGATGAATGAGCTGTCGGGATGTTTTGCTCAAGTCCCCTGGACAAACAGGGCTGTTGCAGGCCTGTTTTTTGATCTCTGGCTGGATTTACACCAGGATACATCAAGTAATGTTACTCACTGTGTTAGGCAGATCAGAACCAATGTTCTTTTAAGGGTGTTGCCATATGTCCTTTTCATATGGACTATTCACCTTGGGAAAGTTAGAAGCACACACATACACTCTACATCAAGTGAAGAATTAATGTTTTGCTCTTAAAACCAGGCAACATTTTTTTCTTAAATGTTTTCTCATGGTGTTTTTTCCTTCCTTTGCTGTTATTTATTAAGTAGTCAAGAAATGCTCTTCAGTTCATCCAGGTGTTTTAGAGATCATGACAGGTCTTTAGCTGACACAAATCAGGATAATTCAAACCAAGACAAGAGAAGCACTGATGAAGGTCAGTGGAAAAGGTGCAGACCAGGACTTTATACTATACAAAGTATAGTATATATACTATACTATACTATACTATACTATACTATACAAAGGCTTCCAAAAGCAAAGGTCACAGCCTTCTAGACAGTGCATTACCTACAGTTTAAGTATATCTTAAGGTCTCAGGTACAAGAGGCCCAAGACCCCATTGTTGCCCACACAGGAGAAGAGGGAGAAGCTCCATTACCCATCATTCACCGTGCCCCTTGCAAAATCCATTCACTGTCTCCTGCTAAATTCTGCAGGGTGCTGATCATTTTTGTTAAAACTTGGTTTTTGTGCATCTTCTTAGTTTATCTGGTGGGAGGGAGGGATGGGTTTAAGCTTGGGCTTGAAAGAGACAGAATAAAAAAATCTGGACCCTTTCAAAAGAGCCGAGTGGCTGAGAAATCTGTCCCTGAGCTTTTGGGGTTTTTTTGTAATGAAAGTGACCCAATCTACCCAGTTATTACACTATTCTCTGCCTGTGGCTAACACATACGTTGATATTTACTTGCAGGGAAAGCTGGGGGAAGATGGGAGTTCCCATTCACTCATGTTGTTTACCACTCCCCTGAGAGCACAGGCTTCAGCGACGATGGAGCAAACCGCTTCACAGGTGCAGAGTTTACATGCCAAACCGGGTTATAAATAAGAGCAGAGGGAGAAAGGGCTGGAACGACACTTGTTTGTAGAAGCGACCACTGAAAAGGGATGTTGACCACGTTTATTTTACAGGGATGATCTCCTAAGTCTATGCTTGCTCACACTGCATCAGAGAGACTGGGTCATGGGACGGAAATCCAAGGAGCACGTCAATAATTTCCCAGAGATTACACAGAGGGTGAACTTGTCCCCGATCTCCATTATTGGTTCAAAACCAGGAATTCTCATACCCTTTCAGACAGATGGCTGGCCCTATTACTTCTTATGTTAGATTTCCCATTGAGGCTGAAAGCAAATCCACATTCAAGCTGAAAGTAAACAACCTGTGAATTCAAAAGGCATTAACTCAAACTGCCAAAGCATTTGCTGTGTATGCTGCAGATGTCAAATAGACAGTTTCCCACAGCCCTGAGCCTCAGCACATAACTAAGTTACACAGGAAAACCTTCCACGCAGCCCAAAAATCCATCCTGTGCAAAACTCGCTCTCCTTAATGGCATTTTAAGGTCTGGAGCCTCAGCTGGAGTGAATTAATTTAGTCCCTCTGATTTGAATAGAGCTACACCAATGTATACCAGATGAGAATTTCACCCTTTGGAAGCCAAGTGCGAAATGGCTACCCACTACTTTTTTAACAGTGTGGCTTGAGAAAAAATAAAATGTGGTGTACTTTAAAGACTGAAAGAGCACTAGTTAAGTTTCTCTCAATTTCTTTAATTAATTCCTGAATAAAAAGTATGAGAAAGTTTGGTCCCAAAGAATCAGGCTTTGCTGCAAAATGCATATAGATAACACAAGATATACATACGAACAATGCAAGTTACTCAGCTTCTTCTGATTCCTGATGCCTTCAAGAGCCAACAAAAAGTTAACTAGGAACCCAAGCATGACATTGCTCTGGTATTGCAGTAAATTCAGAAATTGGAAGGGACCAAATAAAACATGCTGTTTTCATCCTGCCAGGCTTGAGTGAGGAGGACAAAACCCATGAAACTAAGCCATGCAAAAAAATCCACCCATATGCTTTGAAATACTCTCCATATTAGTACCATGGTGTGCTCCTTGGCCATAAAGATGTGCTACACTGTATTTCTAATATGTTTTGGTGTGAATTAAACAGCAACACTGGAGTCATACTCTGTTAATCAGGCTTCATTACATTTAATGCAACATAACCTCATGGTATAAATTCAGGAACCATTACCCAAATTAAGCCCATGATTGATTCTTTAGTATAAGAGGCCCCATTTGCAGACTTGGATATACCTTCCCCAAACTAAACCGGTGGTCAAATAGTACACCAATAAATATGAATGGAGTTTTTTTGACGGTAATAGGAAATCAAACTTTAAACTGTTTCAGCTTGAAGCCACTACCCTGATACAGGCGATCAGAAAATTCACCTCCTCTTTCCTCCAGCCATCCTTATTTTCATTTTACAATTCAGTGTAAGCTGGCAATTAGTAATACTTTGTCTGTTTATAGAGCCTTCCATCTGAGGATCTAGAAGCGCTTTGCAAACACTAATGAATTAAGCTTCTTAACACCCCCTGTGAGACAGATACTACTATCTCATTTGCACAGCTCAGAGAGGAGGTGCAGGTTTGCAGCAGGCTGCAGCCAGCCAGTGCTGAGGCTTGGAAGCCACTCTAGACCCTGATGCTCACTTTCCTCTCAATAAAACAAGGCTTTCAGTGGATGTGGTGATGTGCCTGGCAATGTCTAAACCTTACAATTGTCTCTTGGAGCTGCCAGTATACCCTGACATCAGGTTAAAAACACAGAGCACCGAACTTCCACCTTCAGAGAGAAATTAAGTCCTATTTACCATTAAACAGAAACATCATGACTATGCCATTCATCTTCATATGAAACAATAATGTATAAATATGATCCTCTCACATTGCAAAGAGGGGAGAAAATCTGGAATACAATTGTCTTTATCTATGTTTTAATAATACCACAAATCCTGGACAAAGCAAAGGTCTGGGAGGATTCCTTTCCTTTTCTTTACAACTTTAATTGTCCTTATATTTTTTTCATACAGGGGAAAGGTAAAACATTCAAGCCTGCCTGCAAATCATAATGACAAGAGGAATATAAAGGATATTTAAAGACTAAAGACTTTTGCTTCCAAAACTATCACAAATGCTTAGGTCCTAGGCAAGCCTTAGGACAAGATAGGCATTGATAAGACAAGTAGTTTTTCTCCAAAGCACAATCTCATTGATTCAAGAGCAGCCAATGGCTGAAACCTTTTTGAAGCGTTTTTCCAAGTAGCCCTTCTCCAAACACATGGCAATCAGACAATTTCCATGATGATTCTTCTGTCTAAAAATACACACCTCCCCCTCTTTTCAATTTATCACTGAGACAATCAGTCTGTTTATTGTTGAAGTTTTACCCATTTAATAGTGCACTTAGGAAAACTTAATACAAACATTGACCAATTCATTGCTGTCACAAAAAGAAAAGCCCGAGAAATAATTAATCTAAGAAGGAGTCAAAAGTAAGTCTCTTAATTAGAGATCAGTCAATAAGAAACAATGTTAAGGAAACTATTCTAAACAGAACTGATTTTTTTTTAATACCTCTTTCTTCTACCGATTGAAATTGAGAACAGCAAATAAAATATTTAGTTTTGGTTTGAAAATTTGATGTTGACCTTAAATCCCAGAAATGGGGCACAACCGCAAAAAACAAGCATTTTACATATTCAAAGTGTGATTTGTGAACTATTAGCAGACAACTGTATGCCTAAAAATATGGTTTTGATTTTTTTTTCAAAAAAACTCTTCTTGATCTCTTCCCAGTTCATGAGCTGTTAAATGTCTCTATGACATGGTGATGTTTGTCTCCTGAATAGAGGGATCCCTAGAAGCAGGTTTCCATCTGGAATATTAAAGGCACTATTCAGGAATACTCTGCAGTATTCACAATCTCCACAAACACTCCTGCTCACAAACATGTTTTCTGGAATGTTTTTGTCAAGAGCAAATATGATGGGATGGTGGGAGAAGGTGTACAAAGTCTAAGCAAGCTTAAAAAAAGCACAACAGCTAATGAATACCTGTGGAAAATGTCTTACAGTACTTCCTCAGATGCTGATTATGAGAGTCTATAAAGCCAAAGCTCTCTTGCTGCCTTCCTCCTCATGCACTCCATGCAACTTAAAGCCACTTCCATGACTCCTCATCATGTCATTCCCTTTAACGTATGCTGGATTCAGAAACAGTTTTAATTCTCTCTGTGTGTGTGTGTGTGTGTGTGTGTGTGTGTGTGTGTATATCAAATGGCTATTGTTTCTAACTAAAGAAAGACTTACAGGAGATATGCACATATATCTGAATTGGTAATATTACATGTTGACCAATATTGAGTCACCACATTGTTACATAGTATTATGGAACCTCTCTTCAGACTACTTTTTTCAGTGACAAAACCAGCTAATGGATTTGGTCTTCTATTATAAACAGTCCAGCAGAAACCCAAAGAAACACAGCAAACTCATGCTGCTGCAGTCCAAAAGCAGGGAAGGGAGGAGAAAAGCAAGGAAAGCATGTGGACATCCTCAGGTCTGCAATATCTGGGTGCTTGAGGATGGTGAATTAAGGATGCTGAGCCAAGCTGATGCCATGGAGCAGAGCAGGAATTTGCTCTTACTGAGTGCAAACACTGCTTAAAATGACTCAAGGCATTGAAACCCAACATTTGTAGTCAACAACCAAAGCAAGAACTTGTAACACGTGGCAGTGGGATGCAGCACAAGGTTAATGTGAACTTGCTCACTGAGGAAAACACATGGGGGGATAGTTTGCTCTCCTTCTCCCATGAGCTGTGTTTTATAAACTCTGGACCAAAATCTGCTCCTAAATGGAAACTTTAATTCAGTAGGACTACTGTGAACCTCCTCTGCCACAACATAAGCCAGGCTAGCTTGCAGCAAAAGCCAGGCTGAATTTGTATCTCAGCTCCTCAGAATGCTGTTGCAGTGTCAAGGCTCACCACTGTATCTGTTTATCACTAAAGCATGACACTTCCTTTTTCACCTGACTAATACTGAGACCCTAAGTATGAACCAGAATTTACTGAAAATGATCTTTGCTCTGCTGTGCATACAGCTAGCTCACACAGTAAAGAGACAGTTATTTTCCTTCCTTAAAAAAAAAAATGCAAATCCTAGTTCACTGCAAATAGGTTTTTATTTTGCAAATTCTGCCTTTCAACTGAATATATCATTCTTTATGTTTCTCTTTCCTGGAAGGTAAGGGAAAGTGATGGACCATCCAGAATTTTTACAGACTGTCCCCTCGGGTCATGCATTGCTAGAAATGGTACGGTATAATGCATGACTTACCTGCAAAGACATTGGAGAAGTAATGAAATAAGCAGATGCTCCGTCAGCAGGCTTTTAAAACATTGGTATTGCAATCTGAGATGCAGTCAGCCATTACATGCATATGGCCTTTATTTATGGAGCTGATAAACGCTCTATGTCAGAAGCAGTCAAGCTACTTTTTACTTTTTGCCTTTCTTCATGTTAAAGAAAGTTGCCATCTGGTTATTTTATTCTCTTGCAAGCTCCAGCTGTGGGAGGAAAAGAAGGATTTACCTCCTGACTCATCTACTAAAAATAGAGCTCTAAAAACTGGACAACTTTATCCAAAGAAATCTCATGGGACTCCCTATAGTGTTTCCTCTCCTCCTAATCCAGATGATCCCTGAAACAGGTAGATTTCACTGGTGTTACCTATTTCTTTACATCAGCTAGAAAGGAAGCCCAGGATAACCAGCCTAACTGTAGGTGTGAACATCACTGATGCCGACACCACCACAGCTGCATACATGCACTCATATACAATTTCATTTTTTTATACTTTTCAGTCATCAGTGTTGTTCTAGGAAATTTCACGACACATTTTTACCCCAGACTCCATTCCAAGCACCAGTGGCAGATAAGCAAACAGGGGCATAGATGAAAGGGATGGATGGTGTTAGCATTAACAGCCACCATATGAGGAACATTTTGCAACATGAGTAAAATAGCCTTCCTCACACACATTAGGAGTTAAGTTCTGAAGTCATGGAGTCGCAAGGCCGGTGGCTCAAGGGAGGATTTCAGCTCTCAGTCAGCACTGTGTTTGATCGCTGCTACATCATCCAAAGGTTCTCAGCAAAATAGATGATGGGACACAGAAAAGCTCTTCTTTCTAACACTGCAGAGGAAACTGCTGCTTGCCCTCTGACAGCTCCCCAGCCAGCTTATGTGCATCTAATTACTGAGCCGCAACTCAAATCAAAATGCCCCATTGCAGCTGGTGTCTCACTTAATCCACTCATAACACGAGCTAGTTAGCATTGATGTTCTTGGTAACTTTGTTCCAAATGTGGTCAAGTCGCAGGCTTTCAGCTTAGTTGCTAGGACTAAGGTATTTTCTGGTCTGCTGGCAGCTTAGGAGTGGGTTCAGGGGATGATGCTGGGCTGGGCTGGGATGAACACTAGGATATAAGCACTGCTGCTACGCTGCTGTTGCTGCTACACCCCAACTCCACACAGAAGAGTTTGCAGCAGAATCAAGATATTTTATAGTTTTCCTCATGCCTGACTTCAAATGTCCTGACTGGGGGGAGTAAGGAAAGAAAAAAAAAAAAAAATAAAAAAGTGGAAGAAGTCAAGGAAAAAGCTCTGTACTTCATATTATCCTCTGTGAGGAGAGCAGAGAAAAGAGGCCAGTTAGCAGAACTTTGCATTTCCTTTTCAACTTGTGGGATTAGAAGATGATAGCAGGTGCTAATGGGAACTTTGCCCATGGCAGAAAATCAGGATCCTAAATCTTCATTGCTGAAAACGACAAAAAAACGTAGCAATGATCTATAATGGCTGCACTTGGAAATTGGTGATATAAGGAATTGTCACTTGGCAGAAAACTGATTTTCCACTCCTTCAGTGCACCACAATTTCAGTTTAATTTGTAACAGGATGCAAGTGTAAATGAACTGACAACAGAGCTATCAGCTATTCTGCTGGTAACACTTGGAGCAGTAGTTTCGATTTGACTAGACACAGCTGTCCACTGCATGGAACGACCTTTAGCCCCGTCCTTGGCAAAATTCAATTCTCTCCATGTCTGACTCCGTCCACAGGGACTTGAGTAGCAGAGCTGCCAGAATAATCAGTGCATTGCTTAATGACAGGCACTTCAACCAGCATCGTGGTTGTGCATTGTCAGAAACAGAGCCCACAGCTCCACAGAAAGAAGGGGGGAGCCTCCTTGTTATTCAGAAGGAAATAAAGCAGTTGTATAGGAGCCAATGTGAAGGCACATTGCAGCCTTTGCTTGACGAGCATCACCAATGTGCTCAGCATCACGTGTGTTTATGTAAACATAGAGTTTTCCAGTGTGTTTGTGTGGGTTTTTTTAGATTTACCTCTAAAATAAAGCTGGAATTCTGCTGCTGCTCTGAACTGCACCACTGATTTTTTTTATTTCTGAAAGTCCACATGTACATATGGCCCATAGAGTGATGCTTATATAGCAATCCAGATCTAACGTGTATATACATGCCTAGATATACATACCATCAGTGCCTATCACACTGGCCATTGTAGTAAGTAAGAGGTTTTGACTGCAAGTATATAAAAAAAAAATTCTTAAGTTTTCTTAAGTTTACGGCTATTTGTGCAAACTGATTTCTGCTTGAATCATAGAGTGGCTAAGGTTGGAAGGGACTTTAACAATTATCTAGTTCCAGACAGCTCCCACTAGACCAAGTTGCTCCAAGCTCCATCCAGCCTGGCCTTCAACACTGCCAAGGATGGGGCAGCCACAACCTCCCTGGCCAACCTGGTCCAGGTGCTCACCACCCTCACAGGAAAGAATTTCTTCCTAATATCTAACCTAATTCTCCCCTCTCCAAGTTTTAACCCATTTCCCTTGTCCTCTCCCTACCCCCCCGTGTCCAAAGCCCTCCCCCAGCTTTCCTGTAGCCCCTTCAGATATTGGAAGGTTGCTCTAAGGTCACCTGGGAGCCTCCTCTTCTCCAGGCTGAACAAGCCCAATCCCTCAGCCTGGCTTCCCAGGGAGGTGCTCAGCCCTCTGAGCATTTGAGTGCTTCTCCTCTGGACACCTTCTGTGTCCTTCTTGTGCTGGGGACTCCAGAACTGGCCTCACAAGAGCAGAGTAGAGGGGAGCATCACATCCCTCGACTGCTGTTTGTGCTTCTTTTGAACGGGTATCTTCCCAGCAATATGACTGAGGCACTCTCTTATATGTGATAGGTAAGGCATGTCAGCATGGAATTAACTTGTATATGTCCAAGCCCACATCATGGCTGGACCCACAAGGATGAACTCAGGATGTTACTGGTTGATTCAGGAGTTTGAACACATAAAACAGAAATTATATTGGGTCCAAATGTGGACCCATGCTTTCCTTTATCCAGGATCATCGGAGAAATGCACTGCTTTGTCTGAATGCAAAGGATGAGACATCAGCTCCACCTGCCCCACGAGTCTCTGGAGATTTCTCTCTTTGCTGTTTTTGCTTCAGCAAAGCTGTGTGCCTGGCTCTACAGAAAATTTGTGTTCAGTTATTACTCTGACCCACAGCCAACATTTTCATGAGATACACAAGTGAGAAATGGGGAACAATGATCTCGCACATCTCACAACTCAGCCAGAATGGAGGGTAATTTTATGGGAGAAGAGAAAGGCATGTCTTCACCCACAGAGCTTTTGTCCCTGCCAAAATTCAAGAGCCCTTTTTTTTTTAAAAAAATGGCATATTACAGTTTTGGTTTGGTTTGGTTTGGTTTGTTTTTTTAAGAAAAACAATACTGATAAAGAGGCCACAAGAACCTTTGACTATGGAAAATATTAGGCAGATAAAAAACCTGTTCTTTGTAGATGAGAAAACAAGGTGATCTCCAAAGTTGTGAAACAGACCATAAGTAACCCAAATACAGGAGTCACTGCCACTGCCCTGCCATAACCCCCTAATAACTGCTCCTGCTATTCAATCAGGAGCAGGAGAAATAATACAGAACTTAAGATATTTTTCCTCATGTAAGTCCACCCAACAGCTTTGTGCAGAGATAGTTGCACACAGTCTGGCCCAGTTCTTACCAAGTGGTTTCTCCCATCCTAACCTCCCTGGCTCTCTCCTTGACTTCCCAGTCACCTACCCCACCATACTAACACATTTTCACCAGTCTCTTCAGTGATCCTTAATGGACTGGTCCCCTTGCATTTGCCTTGTGCAAATCAGGTTCATCATCTTTAATGCTGACACTCATACTCTCCCCTTCCCTTCCCTTCCCTCCCCTCATGCTATTTTTCATTTTTTTTTCAGTTGTAACTTTTGATGGCTCTATATATATACAGAAACATGCACAACTAATACATGTTTGTACTGTTTCCCTTCTCTCCAAATGCCTGAATAGTCCAGAAAACAATATGATAGGATGCAACAGTACCTAATAGCAACAGCAGAATAGTATGGAGGGCAACCAGGCTGGTGAAGGGACTGGAGCACAGATCCTATGAGGAGAGGCTGAGGGAGCTGGGGCTGTTCAGCCTGGAGAAGAGGAGGCTCAGGGGAGACCTCATCACTCTCTACAACTCCCTGAAAGGAGGTTGGAGCCAGGGGGGGGTTGGTCTCTTTTCCGAGGCACCTCTCAGCAAGACAAGAGGACACGGTCTCAAGTTGTGCCAGGGGAGGTTTAGGTTACAAATTAGAAAGAATTTCTTTACGGAGAGGGTGATCAGGCATTGGAATGGGCTGCCCAGGGAAGTGGTGGATTCTCCATCCCTGGAGATATTTAAACAGAGACTGGATGTGGCACTCAGTGCCATGGTCTAGTAACTACAACGATAGTGGATCAAGGCTTGGACTTGATAAACTCTGAGGTCCCTTCCAATCCAGCCAATTCTATGATTCTATGATTCTTTGGATAGGTTAAAAGAATATAGCAACTTGCTGGAAACTTGTACAAAGCATAACATAGTATGTCATACACAGCACCTCAGTATAGCTATTCTGGGTGCTTGGCAGGGATGTTACTCCAGTTTGTGAGCAAATCCTACTTTTTGTTAACATAAAGCCAGATATTCTTGGTTCAAATCCTTAAATGGTGATGCAGAAAAGAGGCAAACTGAGGCATCCATAAGATAGCCATCACAACTTCCATCAAGTGGACAACATCCAACTCAACATTTTTTTCTGTAAATATGCAATATTTTAATTTCTTCATTTGATAACTACTTCTTTTCCCCTCTCTTCAATTAAACCAAAAAGGCAAAGTAGAAAAACAAATTTAAAAAGTTGCAAAACAACTGTCAAAAGTACACACATCAATCTTTTCATGATCATTTTCTCTTTTTGTACTTTGCTATCAGCTCTGCTTATGAACCTTGAAATGTTCCACACATTATAAAACAAACAGAAAGTACTTCAGTAATGTTGAAAAAAATATTTTCTACATGAGAATTAGAATGTTAAACTGATCCTTAGATAAATAAGACCTTCTCAAACTAAGTCATTGGAACAAGCAATGTCATACAAAAACTGGAAGGTATTTACCATCACACTGACATATACAGGTAATCCTCAAGTTTTATGCTAATTTCAGTGGCATAAAGCCCCTCCTGGGAAGTCCAAAATGTGCAACTCTGCTGAACAACATGTGTGTATTGTAATACAGAAAAATATTACCAAAAATGTAACACATGTAGGACTCTAGGAACTGGGTTAAGTAGGCAGGCATTGATGTCCCCATCGCTGCTGCAGAGGCAGCAGGAAGGGAAAAATAAAGCTAGTCTCAGTGAGAGCAAAGAGAGAGAACACATTCACATGTCATGGGCATCTCTGCTATTCTCCAGCCACCCATCTCCAACAGATTTAGTCCCCACTATCATCCAGCTCCTTAAATTCTGACCCAGAGTCAGCAGTTATGGGAAGGATTCAAGGCCATGGTGACAATTGTGCTCCCTGAGAGGAAGTAAGGAAAGGGATTAAGCCACCTGACTTTCCAGCTCTTCGTGTTTGCCAAAAGGCCAGATCTATAGCTATCATCTTTTAGAAATGCATCTCCTACACTTGAGAGCTGGAAACCTGCACTCATTTACTGACAGACAGGGAACTCTGCCAGCAGCCTCACTACCTGCAGATTTTGCTTGCATTAATTTGTTCCGAAGTGGGTTTTCCTCTTGAGCCTGGAGTAGAAGGCAACTAATTAAGACCCATTTTTTGTTCCTATCAGATTATAACAAATTAAATGGTAGCAGTAGGACAGCCTTGCCTGGGACAAGAATTCTTGGAGTAGCAGGTTTTTCTCCTCAGCACGGGAAGCTGATCCTGTTGCTTTGCTCATCTGTGCTTGTATCATCTCTAAAAGGTACCCTATGTGTTAGTCCACAGGATTGGGGAGGTCCCACTGCCACTTGCCAAGCACAGAAGCCCAACTACAAACTAGTGTGAAGAAACACATTTTCTGCTCAGTGGCTTCCCCAACAGTTAATGAACACTGTGCTGAGAATTGACAGAAAAAAGCATCATGTACAGAAAAACTCCTCTTTAACCTGTGTGTGACTGCCATGTTAAACAGTCAAAAGTTACCAGCTATCTTCCAAGGCCTACCTCCTCCTCAGTGGTGAGGAAAGAGAGAGAGGACATTACAGGATGGCCCTTTGGAATATTTGGAAATACCTTCAGCACGTGGGACCTAGCCCAGTGGGAAAGAACCATACCTAAGCAGACGAGTGTTGAATTTGATCAACTCTTTGGAGAATATTAGAACTAAAAAGGATTTGTACATAATCCAACACCCATCACCTATATATATCATTGTATTCTCTGATTCCCCAGCTAGGAACCAAACACAAGACCTTCCAGTTTGCCCAGGTCCCTAATTCTTCCCATACTGAAGACTACAGTGACTTTTGATCTCCAAACTCATTATACTACTTCCAAACACCTTATTTGCTACCTGGAAGCTCAGCTCAGTTCCCACAGTGGCAATTTAACATGCTTAAAGTGAAAATCAGAGTAAATTCTCTGTCAGTGCCTACCACTTGCAGATGCAACTTGCTTAGATGGAGAACAGATCAACCTGCCAGCCCAAAACAGAACCTTCACCTTAACAGTGTCACAAATGTCTTCACTGTGACTACAAGACTTTACCTGGGGGGAAATGGCCAAGGTGGTGAAACACTGGTCTTCTGTTTCTGCCCTTCTCTTCATTTTGACTTCTAAGTGTATGCATAAAAAAGTGAAAACAACAGCAAAAATATTCTCCTTCTAATTGAAAACACAGTACCAGTTAATGGTCTTTGATGTGTGTCTGTGAATGTGTTTCATGGAGGAAGGTGGAGAAATGGATCACTGTAACCAACAACACCCCCAAGGACTATAAATCAAACAGCATACAGCTGTTGGTATCAAGTGTAACTCCTTTCATGCTACATCAAAAAGCTTTAATTAACAACTAATTTATTCAAATGAGAAAAAAAAAAGCCCATGTACCAAATAATTGTATTATAACTTGGGGACTAGGCTGTGTATTTTTCCCCCTCTCTAAAGCATGACAGGAGAGAAAATTGAGCCTTTGGAGAACAGCTAAGTAGAAAAATGGATCAAAGATTCGGGGGCTTGCTGATTGGTTTTTTGAGTCGAGACAAAATCAGTCCATTTAATAAAAAAAGTCACACTGCAAAGTCTGTTTGCTCTAAGACCTATTTTTAATAAAAATGTTTATAAAGGTCAGTGGCATCAGTTTGTACCAGGCATAGTGTGCAGACATGTTGCACAAGCTTCTCCCTGTGGTGGGGTCACATCTACTCCACACCTCTGTTTTATCAGCCTTGGACAGGTCCCACAGTGCAGGTTGGTGAGTGAGGTTTTAACCACATGGGGCTTTGGGCAGAGCAGCTAAATGTCTGCATGGCAGCCCTTGGTGTTCTCCAAACATACTTTCCTGGGAGCTCAACCACATCTGAATTCTAAATGTGAAAGGGCAAGCTGGCAAACCAATTCATCCCTTCTCCTTGTGATGGATATAGTGCTCTAGAGCAGCCCAGATTTTGCATGCAACCATGACTGCTGCTGTTCCACAAGCCAAGAGCCCACACAAAAGCATCCTTGTAGTCCAGAATCAGGACAGTGATCTCAGCCACTGAGCACTACCTTAACCTACTGCCAGCCTCACTAAGGCTAAATTGGAGGGATATTTGGAGGTTTTTTCCTTCTTTCTTTCTTTTTTTTTTTTTTTTTTTTTTTTTCTCCATTACTTTATGCTAGTGACGACTAGCTAATCTCTGGTGAAGTAAGGTAAGTGCCATTATTCTGCTCTAATGGCTAATGAAGCTGAAGCAGAGTAAGTAGTTTACTGGTTGCCTCGTCTTCAGGGTCTCATCATGCATGTTTTACTGTTCCTCTGAGTGCAGTGAAGTTTCCCATTAGTGCTGCCATTGATTACAGTGTACAATCTTTGGGGCAGGGACTTCATTTGCTTAATGAAAAGCACATTGCCTTTTAACTCCTGTGGATTCAGTTGCCTAGGTACTAGGTGGGAACCCTAATGTAAAGGCAGAGGGGTACAGCCATGCACGTGATGTGCATGAACCAGCTGAGGCTAATGCAGAAGATCCAGGCTGCATCTTCAGAGCCTTATTTTTCTTTTTTCTACCCCACCTCTCAATCTGTGTCTTGACTAGTTCTGGTCCACCACCATGCACAATGCTAATCTGAAAACTAGGTATAAATAAAGCTCAATCAGGCTGTGAAATGGACCATTTTTAGTAGTAATATAGTTTAAAGAAAGCATTGGTTTTGCTGCTGCAAACATGAAATTTAACCAACAGTGCAACACATAAACACTATCCAACCCAAAGTAACTCAAGCCAACAGTAATAACAGAAAAATGGTTAATTGACTAGTGTAGATATAAAATAAAATAATTGGTTACAGCATTTTAAAAGTATTTCACACTGTGGGAATAATTTGAAAGGCAAACAAGATTTATTTTGCCATTGTGATTTCTTTATCCTGTTAAACTGCAAAAATAAAAAACCCACAATGTTCAATAATATCAATATAATTTACAAAGAGCACTCTAAAAGCTACAAAAAGGGCTTAAAAAGTGGTAAGCTTAAATCTCCTTGTTGTATTTCAAGCGTACAGGTATATACTAAAACACACTTGCTGTAGAGATTTCATAGGCAACTTTCACAAGTGAAGTTGTTCAGACCTTGAAAATATGAACTAAACTTTTACAAGTAAAACTCTGAAAAAGTCCTGTATTAGTGCTACAAGCAGATGGTGTTAAAAACCATGTTTTTTGGTTATTTTTATTTGGCAGCCTGCAGCCCTGATCATCAAGTGCCTGAACTGCCTGTGTAAGAGAAACAAAAACTGGAGACCATGAGAAGTCAGGGCTGCAGGCTGTGGATTGATTTGCAACCTGATGGTCAAGACACATATCTGGGTTTAGGTCTTGACTCTGCTAGTGACTACAGAGACAAAAACCCTTCAGCTTTTCAACCCATGTTTATAAAATAAAGATATTAATCTCTGCATGAATTTCAACGGGCTGTGATGCTCAGGTCCCTTCTGGCATTAAAAATTAGGAAAAGAATTGTAATTTTCCAAGAACAATCTTCCTACTTTGCTTCCATCAATGAACAATTTAAGCCTAGCACTTAAACCCTGAAAACTCGTTGCTGAATTTAAGTATCCTTTACATTGGCCATAAATTGACTACCTCCTTATAAATCTAGCTACAGATTATAAACAAACTCAGGAAATTTCTCCTTGAAATTAAGCAAAAAATACTGATAAGGATAAAAGAAATATGGAAGCCTTTTATTATTATTATTACTGTGGAAGCCAACTGCTAAATTCATGTTCTCCCCAGTCTGGAAAATCCGTTTCTCCCACTGGCTGACCCACTTGGGATGAGCAGAGTTTCAGCCCACCCCATGCCAGGAGGAGGTGCAGAGAAGAAGGTGCTTCAAGCAAGAGGTGCTTTAAGCACAGCAGCATCCTTCATTCCCAAGGGCCCTTTTGCACTTCGCACACTCCTTCCATTTCCTGTTTTCCCTCACTCCTTGTCTTTCTTAACCCCCAGACAATAAAAGCTCAATGGGAATGCAAATGCAGCTCTCTGTTTAAAATCCCAGCCAAGAAGGCAGTGTGTCACCCATATTTATGAGCTCTAAATGGCTTTTATCAAAGTGAGGTCGCACTAAATCACCCCCAAGCTGTCATAAATACAAATGACTCGACATAGGCTGCAACAAGCCTTCAGGGGAAAATTGTATGATCTGCTGTTGCAGTTATGCTATATCACATGGCGAACTCATACATTTCCACTGGCAAGGTAACCTGAACCTTCAAAGGACACTAATAGGTGAAAGGGGGACAAGAGAAATAAGTGTATTCAGCAGCATGTTCCTACCCGTGTGCACGCACGAACGTGCATGAACCTCTGAGCTCAAACCCAGGATTGCCTCCCAAATGGAAGAGGAGGTCCTCGTGGCTTGGAGCATGACGTTTCCTTGGCTGCCTCAATGGAGCAGGGAAGCTGCCAGCCAAGCAGGAAAGATCCAAGGTCTCACCAGGTTATTTTCCATTTTAAAAATTCATGTGAAGGCATGAAAATTATTAAGATATGAACCAGAGCTATCCAGACTCCAAAGACTGGACCGTTTCCAAGCAAATTAAAGGAGCCATTCCTTCAGCTCAGCTGGAGAAGCCCAGGATTATAGCAAAATCTACAGAATAAAGAGGAAATGTTTATAAGGGAGGCATGAATTGGGCAGTGGAAAAAACCAGCATGAGCTTGTGAGTTAACAGGCACTATTTTTTATTTCTTTTTTTTCACTAACCTCTTGCTTGAACATCAAGAGATTGTGCATATATTGCACATGCTACTTATATCTGCATATACATAGAAACACACAAATATAAAGAAGGAGGAATTCTAATCAGATACCATCTCATCCATAGGAAGTGGCAGTAATCTGGGGTAGCCCTCCAGAGAGCAGTTTCAGGACAGCACATCGAGCACTGTCCCCACCCAGCTTTTTGCATGACTTGATGTGACAGACTGTTGGCATTCAGCAGCTCTTCCTATGGTCACACCATGCTGTTGTATCAGTTTACATACAAAATAAGTCATCTCCTATGAGCTTTAGTTCAATTTTTCATATCTGGGATGACGAGAGTGTCTCTCTCTGCTTGGCAAACAGTTACAGCAATCAGTCAGTTTGGGTTTGCTATCTCTAACATAATAGAGGCAATATGCCAATTTCAGCAATCCAGGTCAGATGTGGGCATTTATAATGGTACCCTTTCTGGGAGACTGAGGTCTCTACCATTAAATTACGTATTTTAATTAAAAGCCGAACTTAACAGAGCTTGAGCTAGTAAACTTGATTTTCAGCTGCTGTGATAATGGTGGAAAGCCAGTGAGCAGCACGGCCACTTTCTGTTGCTGAGCTTTTCACAGTCACTCCCCTCAGAAAACCTCCTCACTTTGGAGCTGAAAAGACAGCCCAGTGAAAGGCATGCTAGAGCTATTTAACAAAGGCATGCTGAAGAGGAATGACAGGAGCAAAGCCATCAGAAATCCTGCACTGAACTCATCCTGTTGCAATGCACAGTACTGCTTCTCTCAGGTGGAACTTCTGCATGTCGCAAGGGACAGACAGACATCCCTGAGAGATGGAGGGTTATCAACTCTGCCTTGCCTGCTGGAAAGCCTGTGCTGTCAAACAGGAAAGGCCCAAGGGGCAAGCAAGCTAAACACCCTGCCTGAACCAGCTCGCTGTGCATCACCAGCTTCCACAGCTGGTCTCTTGGCAAGAGCTCGAGCTGCTCGGCTTCATGGGTAAGGAAGCAAAAAAAAGGCACAAGGCGTTCTTGCAAAACAATGAGGTGGTGGCAGGTTGACCTGCACTGGTGGGTCAAGCAACAAGGCTCGTCATCTGAGAAATAGCACCTGGAAGCTGTCCAGCTGCCTGTCTGATGTGATAAAAAGCAAAATATGAAATGCTTCAGAAGAAGAAGAAATAGGATCAGAGATCTGGGTTGCATAATATCATGCATTTGTGTAACCAGTCTAAACAGAGCGTGTGAGGCGACCAGATGTTTTTCATTTCAGTTTACAGCACTGTGGAGAAAATCAGAAACCAGTAAGAGCCAAGCACAACGGCAGCTTTGCCAAGCACTGTTGTAATCAGAGCTCAACAAAGGGCATGGTCAACCCCAGCCTCTGATCAGGCAGGTCAGCCTCCCAGCTGGCTAAAGAAGCCAGCTCGTTCTGTACACTGAGTATCTGTATCTGATCTGAGTATCAGCAGTAGCTAGAGAACATGAGGTCTGGACTATGTCATTGGGTCAACCATCCCCATAAAGAGCTATCAGGGCTGTGTATATGACTTGATCCATTGTGGGAGTAGCCCATAAAGTGACAAGTTTTTATCTAGAGAGAGACACTGGACACTGACTCTGGGAAACAAAAACATCCCATATGAAAACATGGGGGAAAAATTAATCTACACCCTCATTTATGGATGCAGTATCATTCTGGTTTGCAAACACCCCCACTCAAGGACCAGTGTTCTTTCACCTCCATGGACAGAGCAGAGGTACACTGGGTCAATGCTTTGAAGGGATGACCAACTTTTCTGTGGTAAGGGACACTTTTACTCACATATGGGCATGGATAAAACTGTAATGAATTAGTAAATGAAATATGTATCTGTACTCCCTTACAAGCATACACAACAATGTACTTGCCAGATTTGAATCACTGACCACCCCTAATTCTTTGTCACCACATAAACTACACACTGTGCAACCTAACATAGCCTTGGGACACCAGCTAGCTCATCTTTGGTTTAAACTCATATAGATAAGGATTAATCACCATGCAGGAGGTGGCACAGCACAGCTGTGCAAGCCACAGGGCGCTTCCAAACATTCAATGTTAACAGCTCCAATAGGTGAGGGAGCAAGCCTTTTCTCATGTCCATTCAAAATGCAAATCCAAATTTTACAATTCTGCTCACTCAGAGCATTACAGCAGGCCAACTTCTGTGCAGAATGGAGAATACCAAGGATGGAGGCTCAGTTAATAACTTTGATGTGCAAGTCTCCATGCCCTAATGCACCTTGTCCACCACTGATTTCATAACCTTTATGGAGTTGAAGCCTGTTGTCAAAAAAATTTCCTTGCTACGGCTGTGAGAAACAGAACTCATTTGCCTTGGAGAACAGTGCAAGTTGGAAACTTTTTAAGGCCAAAACTCCATGCAAAGGCTTCACTTAAGTGTTTTATCCATTTCTTTGACCCACACTTCTCCCAAGATTTCTGTTCCTTGGACAAGAATAGCCTTAAGTGTTTTTGCTATCTGGGAGCAGAAGAAGCGTTTCTCACAGCTTTTCTAGTTTACAGCATTTAAAGTCTGAGCCCCTATTCTTGGCCTTTTAAAACATTGTCCATTGACATCTAACCAATGCCTGGCGTGCCTGTGTACCCAAAATTCCCAATAGATGAGGTCAGCTGAGGATTTTTTCAAGTTCAGATTTTGTATTTCCAGCTAAACTGCATTTCAGTTGTGCAAAACGTAAAATCTGAATGTCTCAATGTATCGTCTGTCACAAAATAAGGGTTGTGGCAGTGAAGATGAATGAAGTGACATGAAACAACTGAGTTTACACACCTGTACTAGCTTCAATCCAGGCTAAGTGCAGTCAAACTTTAAGTACTGACATCCACTACTTCTTTTTAAGACACTGCATCTTAATATGAAATTATGACAATGATTGTTCGTTAATGATACCTCTCTATTTGTTTCCTGAAGTGGGCAGAAGGATACATTTTATTTCTGTCTGGCAAATTTAACTACAATTTGTAGCAACAGTAATATTTTTAGTTACATAGGTGTCACACAGGAGTTACTGCTACCAGTCCATGTTCAACTGGCTCTTCTGGACACTAATTGCTGTGGCCCAGTTTTGCTGGCTGCCTTGTCATCTCAGTAGGTTCTAACCCTGCACAAAAAGAGGCCTGATGAGCAGATTGAGAGAGGTGATTGTCCCAGTGTTGCATCCAGTTACACACCCAGTGTTGCATCCAGTTACAGGGTCCCCAACACCAGAAGGAGATGGAGCTGTTGGAGCAAGTCCAGAGGGGACCACGGAGATGCTGGGAGGGCTGGAGCAGCTCTGGAGCCAGGCTGAGAGAGTTGGGGTTGTTCAGCCTGGAGAAGAGAAGGCTGCAGGGAGACCTTAAAGCACCTTCCAGTGCCTGAAGGGGCTCCAGGAAAGCTGGGGAGGGACTTGGGACAAGGGCCTGGAGTGATGGGACAATGGCAAATGATTTAAGACTGAAAGAAGGAAGATTTGTATGAGATATTAGGAGGAAATTCTTTGCTCTGAGGGTGGTGAGATACTGAATGAAGTTGCTCAGGGAAGCTGTGGATGCCCCATCCCTGGAAGTGTTCAAGGTGGAGGGGGCTTTCAGAAACCTGGCCTCATGAGAAGTGTCCCTGCCCATGACAGGGGAGTTGGAACTAGACGATATTTAAGGTCCCTTCCAACCCACACAATTCTGTAACCCACATTTATACTCCAACCAGGGTGGAGATCTTTTGGTTGAACACCTAAACTGAGACAGCTGAGGGAGTGACATCCTGAAACCACGAGGACTGAGGAGTCATGGAAAACAGCCGTTCAGAGTGCAACCTGTGTGTCCCATATCTCCTGCAGACAGAACAATTTCTCTGTCCTTTTGCCTGGGTTATGCAAGCTGATCGCACTATTTTGCCCATCTGTGCTTTGAATAAGCTCAGACACTGCCTGGTTCATTGAATCTTTCAGGTCAAGCAACCTTTCCTGGACAAATCAGGAGCTGGAGAGAGCCTACAATGAGTTATGCTCAAATAATCATAACAGCCATGCTGCTTATTATGTGTTTACCAGCTCTGATGCAGCCTGCCTGGTTATAACTTCCATTCACTTATGTAGGTGCATTGGTCTGTTCCAGGCAATGCAGAAGAAGTTTCAAAAGACAGCTCACTCTCACTGTCCAACAGAGAGGATTCTCTGCTCTATGATAATACCCAATAGGGAAAGAATGTTTGAAACATCCAGCAGGAAAAAGAAGTTGAAAAAAACCCAAAAAGACACAGAGACACAGACATACACGTGCTGCCATTTCATTCCCCCCACAGACCTCCTTTGTCCCTCTAGCTGCCATCACCCCCCCCATAGCCCACGCNGGGTAGAGGCGGAGGAGGGTGTGAGGGGGCAAGACTGCAGCTCAGAAAAGCCTTTGATTTGGACAGATCCAAAGCAAACAAACAAATTAAAAGCAGCTCCTCTGCATGCCCCCAATTCTCTGCTTTCCACGAAAAAGTGAGTGGAAAGCTTTGTTCAGTTTGGCTATCTGGGTCCCAATTAATAAGTTTGTTCCGAGCTTCTAGCTTCTCATAATGCTGTCATGATCAATGACTTTGTTGTCTTAAATTCACAGTGAGGCTATTCCTTTAATTGCAAATCTTGGACTTTATTTAAAAACAAATAAAACTGTATTTGTCTTTCTAGTAGTGGAAAGAGGTTAGCCAACATGAGTTATCAAAAAAATATATCTAATTTCTATATATCATGTTATGAACTATTTTCATACATATATGCAGGCATTCCATTTTCATTGTTCTCAGAGTATCCACAGGACACCATCTTAATGTCTGGATGCTGATTAAATGTTCACATTCACTTTATAATTTGCATTCCAGTCATGAAACTAATTAAAATTGATGTTTGGGTTATGTTAATTTAGCATTGTATATAGCACATGTACGGTATATATATGTAGGATATATATGTTCTAGATATAACAAAATCCCATTGAAACTGACTATAAACTTTATTATCATTAATATTATAAACTGAAATGCAAGTGAGACCTCATGGCCTGTAGCATGATCAGAGCATCATTGCACTGGGCAGCACGTGCTGAGACTCAGAAGACCTGAGGTAGTTTCAAAAGGCTGGATATAAAAGAAAGATTGTTTCCCTCATTTAACAGAAGGAGTCTGGAGAAAGAACAAATTATTAGAAGGGTTCTTTTTATCTTAGACATCCAAGTATCTTCTGATTACAGACTCCATCTATAGCCAACAAGTCAGCATCTCCAGAGAGTTCTCTGAGAAAGATCTTGAGTGACTGTCTCAGATCTGACATGAATTTAAGATATGGAAAGCTATTTTATTTTTGATAGAGCCAATGCCACCCAGAAAGTCTCTGGCAGAACTGAGATTTCTGTCCATGTATCTTATTCCTTAGTCCAATGCATTAGCAAAGAGAGAGAAAAATACTTATTTTTCTTAGCAATGCTACCTGTCTTCTCTGTAACAGAAAGATTTCTCTTTTAAACGAGGAGAAACACACAGCATAAACTCTTCATATTTTATTAATCAAGACACTGAGTTTTGAGGCTCTGTCTGGAAATGAAAGGCAGGTTTCTGTTACATGATAATTCAAAGTAAAATAAACAAGTCAGTGGTATTTGAAAGAACTTACATTTAAACAGTAAAAAGATGAAAACAAAACATAATAAGCAGCAAGCTGATTTTTTTCTCTTTTTTTTTTCTCTTATCTTTTTTTTTTTTTTTTTTTTTTATGTTGAATATTTATTCCTTACTAGCTCATAAACTCTCAGTAGCTCTGAAGTAAGTGATCTCCCTCTCCTGAGCCTGAAGGATACTTGCTGTTTCTAAGTAGGTAGCAATCTGCCTACCTTCTGCAAGCTGCTGATGACCCCATCAGAATCTGGGGAAGGCAAGTCCTCATTTATTTATTTGAAAAAACTATGAAGTGCTATTGGGAGATTTCAGATATATTTCTTTATCAGATGCATCCACGCAGAAAGTCTCCTAACACAAACTGGTAATTACCATAGGCAAAATATCCAGTGCAAACACCAACTTACCAAGACAGCACTCACTCGCATCACTGAGAAAATGACATATTCTGTGAAAATAACAGCAATAATAATCCATTTTTCAAAGAAATTTCCTGACAGAAGGCTTGCTTACCTTGGAGGCAAGTGTTAATGGTGTCCCACAAATCCAACATGACCTTCACAAATAATTCATTGGTATCTGAAGCCTGACAGTGTAAAGACTGGCAAACTCAATTGTTTTCAAAGAAAATAGTTAGCACTTGATTTCTGAGCTCCCCAAAGATCACTCAGAAGCCTGAGGTGAAGAAATTATCACAAAGCTGCACAGAATTTCTTACACACAGAATTGCTCATGTCCTGTCTCAAAACAATGGGTGGTTTCATCTGCCAGTTTATTTCACTTTATGCCACACCTATGCCTGTATTTATAATATGGCCTTTCCAGTTTAAATACTGCAAAATGCTAGGTATGACACATGAGATGCTGCAACCTGTTGCAACGCCACTGACCAATGAATCCTTCCTGGTGAAGGCTGCCATGGGGCAGAGGCATCTCTTGATCTTGGAAACAAGTCCCAGAGCTGACAGCTACTCTTCCCCCTTCAAGCAATCCCACAGTCAGCTCAGCTGCAGGGATGTGAACTCCCAGGGGTGCCAGTGTGAGGAATTCATCCCTGCTGGGTCCTGGATGGGCAACTGCTTAGTGGCAGCCCAACATTTCGGGCTGAGAAGCAGAAACCTCCCTGATCTGTCAGGGGTAGCAACCCCTATCTGGTATCCTCTTTCCAGATCTCCTGTTGCTCTTGAGTGTGAGGTCACTAGAAATTATTTCAAGCCACATATTTGGAAACTATACACGTTTATAGTTTCCACAGATGTCTTTTTTGTTTGTTTGTTTTTCCACTTGAATCCTACCTATTTAAGTATCTGTCAAAGTGCTCTTGTTCTCCCAAAGACAGGAATCTTTTTGGGGAACTGAGCCTACCCCTTCAATAAAACCCAACCAATTAATTGTTCTCCTGGGTGACAGAGACATGGCCTAAACCTTGGGGGGGAGAGATGTCCACTTTTTATTTAGCCAAGCGTACAAATTAGTCCCCATCTTTGACTTAGATTCAGATGTAAATTGAGCCAAAGTACCACAGGAGATCAACAAAATTAATTCCACTTAATGCCACCTCCCCTCTGTACCTTATCCTTGTGTCTTTAGAAGGACTGTGTCACTGCAAAATCCCAGGGGCATTGCTCTGCTCCATGGTAGAAGCCATGGGAGGAGGATCTGCTCTAGCCAGCAGACAGTGGGCTGCAGGATCCACTGTGGGAACAGTTGGGGGGTTTCAAAAGCTTCTGGTTGTGCCTGAGCTTTCTTGCTTCTGCCTTCCAAGAGTAAACTTTGGTGCAAGGTCCTACAAGTAGTGTGTATGTCAGTGCTTCTCTGAGCAAGTGGTGGATGGAAGTGAAGAAGTGGGTCAGTTCTTCTTTCTCTCCACATATTCACCCTATAGAAAATTCCTCTTTGCATCTGTGAACCAAAATTTCTGATATTTATTTTTTTCCTTGAAAGATCAATGGAATTCCCCTTAGGGAATAAATAAATAAATAAAAAAAATAAAAATAATAATAATAATAATAATAATAAGAATAATAATAATAATAAAAAAAAAAAAGGATGGATTTATCAAAACCTATAAAAACAACTCCAGGCTTTGTTCTGAATGGACCCAATAGGTTTTAAACTATTTTGTAACCACTAGCAGCTAAGGACCCATAATGTCAATCTCATTTGTCATGGGTGCAGGGGGAATAAATGCCTATTACCAATGATTTGTTTATCATTCCACAGAGAATGCAGTCCAGATGAAAAAAAGGAAAGGGCAGAGGGGGAATAGTAATTTCTTCCCATTTATTGAGTAGTTGAGATACTTGGTTTTGAACAAAATGTAATTGGTCATTAGTATGTGGCTGCAGATTTATGAAGCAAAGTGAAGGCAAGATAGTGGTGTGTTAGAGGGATTTACATGAAAAGAGCACAATAGGGCAGGAAGGGTACTATAAAAAATGTAGATGGCAGAAAATCTTATTAATAATTAGCAGTATGGCATCATCCATAAGTCTTGCCCTGGTGCACCAAGAGAACAAACCCCAGGCCTTATGAACCTCATGTCTTTTTCTTGTATTCATACACTATGGTATGGCACACACTAAAATGGACATTAATATCTAAACCTGTACTTGTATTTACATCAATATCTGCATCTATATTCCTAAATTTGTCAATATCAATACCTACATATACACATTCCTATTCCTATGGCTGTGCCAATGCCTAGCTCTAGGTCTAGCTTTATTTTGATCTCAGTCTTTATCTATAGCTGCCTTGGGACCATGATTGTCATTTAAAAGTTCACACAAGACAAACAGAAAATGTCTGCCTGAAAGATGGCACAGAAAGAACGTTACCAGGGAAAAAAATTAACACAAAGAAATAATATGAAAGACTGTACGTCCCTGCATTGACCTCTTCAAAACAGCTTTTAAATGCTTTTTTATGACTCAAGTTGGTCTGTGCCACATTGTCCCTGAGTTCAGCAAAAGCTCCTGTTTTTCCCCGTATAATGTATGAATTTAACCCGAAGGGCAACATTATCATTTGACCTGTGAAACTGTAAGCCCCAAAGATCATCAATTCCCTTAAACTGGTGTCCCAGCCATTCATTTAAAGCTTCCGCGTCAGCTGAAAATAAGACTTAAGAGTTTGATGGGTCAAAGTTAAGGGGAGGGTGGGAGGGGGAGGAAAAAACACCCAAAACCAAACCAAACCAAACAAAAAAACAACCAACCAACCAACCAAAAAAAACCCAAACCAAACCAAACAAAACAAAACACAAAAAAAACCCACCACCACCAAAAACAAACAAACCCCCCCCCCACAACAACAAGAAAAAAGACTGCTTGCAAAAGCAATAAAATAACTTTTTTTAAAAAAAGAGTAAACACTCCTCAGTGAAAGCATTGTCAAAAAATATATATATATGGGCTGATGGGGAGGAACAATTTTACAACCTCCTGTGATGCAGTGGTCCTGAGGCATTGCCTTTCACTATCTACCCAGGAATAGGCCTCCCAGAGGTTGTAAAAACACCATCTATTATACCCACAGACCAAGGCATTGTCTGGAAGGGCCTTCTCATACTGAGAATCTTTGCTCTTGGTGCAGGCACTGCAAATGGACAGCTGTCTGCCTGCCTGCAGTGCCTGCATCAAAAGCAAAGCCTCAAAGATGGGGTGAGTGGCTGGAGAAGGGCTTAGGGCAATCATTGCCCTCCAGCTCCTGCAATGGGGTCCACACAGATGCACAGGCAATTGCTTCATGAATGCAAATGATGCATTTGAAAGTGAAGTGCACCCTGGGCTCTTCTTCACCCCCTCCACATGTTTCTTCTTCACCACCCAGCCTCACATGCTTGGCTGCTCTTTGGTCATTTGCTTTCTCCCCACTTCTTAATGCCCTGCACTGAATTTCAAATTATTTTTTTTCATCCTCTCCCCCCCATACTAGAGCTTTGTTTCCTGATTCTTTTTTTTTTTTTTTTTTTTTTATAAAGTGTGTTGAGGAAACTCCTGGAGGCTGCAGTACCAATCAGTCTGGTTAAATACAAAAAGTAATCAAGAAACAGTGAAGACAGCAACTCTAGAAACAAACCCAAACCACATATATCCCCAAACCAATGAAACAGTAAATAACTATGCATAGGGGAAGTCTTCTCTGCCAACAGCCCAAAGGTGGTGGGGGAGCAGTGGGCCCTCTGGAAACCTGACCAGAGCATGGTTTCACAGGCATCCCCACCTGTCTCCTGTCTCCAAAGCTATTGTCCCCTTCTTCAGGCACTCTTGTGAAAAACGAATAGCTTAGATGCAGCATTTGACTCTGGATCAGGGTCATGGTCTCACCTTCATTCCCTGTGTCCTTTGTATTATGCTTCAGGTTCATCTTTACAGGTTTATTATTTTTCATCTTAACTTTCAGGCCCATTGACCCAGGTATGTGCATACCACCATACCATTCATGCTGCTCAGTGATTACATTTTAATGGGTTTACGGTCAACATGAGACACAATCCTAAACAGTCTCCTGGAAGAAAAAGGGTATCAGCCCCTCTTCTCACCTTCCTCTTCGTCCCACTTCTTTCAAAAAATTCTCAGCCATATTCAAGGGTGAGAGGCCTCCGACCAACAACTCTTTTCATCCCAGTTGTGAGCTGAGACCTGGTTTTTTTTTTTAATATTATTATAAAATTCTCGAGCAGGGGTAGTCTGCTGTTGGGTACAGACACCTACAGTCTCCTCACCTACAGCTGAGGTTGCCTGTGAATGATCCTTCAGCCCTTTCTCCTTGGAGAAGAAGGGATCATGGCCACAGGATCTCAGCTCATGGATGAGGGCCCAGCAAGTGCCCCTGGACCACCCCAGCTTTTCAGAAGTGCAATGGAAACCAACAGCACTTGTCATATGGTTTGCCTTTTGCTCGTGTTCTGGTGTCTCCCATAGCACCAATGTCCTCAGTCTCCTGGTCCCAGGGGTGAGTTAAGCCAGCTGGCCCCACTTCTCAGGACAGACACTGGGGGAGAGGAAGGAGCTGCCTCCTGTGGGCCCTGTTTATGTGGTAATGAATAACTCTTAGCCATATTTGCTGTAATACATATTACATTGTCAAATGGTGCCTAGGCACTTTGTACCAAATACACTACTAGGCATCCTGCCTCTTGCTACAGGAGATGAGTTAAATTTACACCCTGTCCTCAACAGCCACAGTCAGGCTCTTCGAGGGAAAAACCAGCTGCTGTACCCTTGAACACAGGACACGCTTTATTTCAGAACATGCTCTAGTGGGTGATTCAGATATTGATACATATTTTTTCTTTGGGGGGAATGTTGACAGTTGGACATGGTGATCTTAGAGGTCTTTTCTAACTGTGACAGTTCTGTGAATCTGTCTGCCCTGATCAATGGCCAGAGGTCCCTGGGCAGAACAAACCCCAGTAAAGTGACTGGAGAAGCACCTGAGGCACACAGCACTTATTCAGTCGCAGGACCATCACTAAGGGAAGGGGCAGGATGGGGAAGACATCATGGAAGACAGAGGCTGCCATAGGCCCTGGTGATGGAGAAGGAGAGGCATCCAGGTGGTGTCACTCTGAACTCCATTTTGGTGACTGGTTTGTTGCCACTTCTCAAGACAAGGAGCAAAAGCGTGCAGGATGAAAAACCACCTCAGAACTCCTTCTTTTTCTATAGCTCTGGCCATCTGGATTCAACAGAGCGGGGCTACAGCAAGGTGCATGAACCACATGGCAGGATCACTTTCCTTTTTCCCCTTCCTAGGGGAAATACAGCAAAGGGAACAGCCCATACAGCCCAGGGCTGGAGCAGAAGAACTGATGCCCTTCCTTTCCTTTTATAGTACAGCCATTAAGATGCTGTGTCTCACATGTCCTGCAAAGCACTCGGAATAGACCCCCAGCATTATTGTTCCCTCTGTTCCGAGCAAAGGCTGTATTCACCATGAAACTATTTATTTCATGGTGAACACCTTCATTTATTTGCTTAGGCAGCATTTGCCTTGTTCTCTGAAGACCACACTACGCAGCACTTTTCTTTTTGCTACTTAATCCAAAATTTCTTCTCCACCATCACACTTAACTATCTCCACCACGTGTGGTCAAATCTATTGAAATGGATTTCTAAATTTTGATTAAATAATTAATTTATCAATGCATTCAGTGCTCAAGCAGGACAGAAAACCAGCAGCCAACAGGCTACTTGTGAGCTATCTGTTCTGACTCTAATCTTCTAAAACAGTCACGCAAAAACACCTAGAGAGCTTTTTCCTGTAGCTCTTTGTGTACAAATCAGTACCTACAGCTGGTCAAAACATCACCAGATACTTACTAACACAGCTCCCTCAACACGCAAATTCAAGAATAGCCACTACCTCACATTCATCTCTACAAACTACTCAGTTCCAAGCCATTTCAAATACAGCACAGGATATATGCTGAGTTGAAATTCAGAATTGATTAGTATGTGAAAATCCTGCTTTCTCCAGCTCCTTCTATCTAGTCCATCTCTAAGAGGTCATGGTGAAAGAATCATTCCCAGAAAATGAAACAAATCAAACAGGGAAAATCAAACAAACAAATGACCTGGGACAGCTGAAACATAATAGATTTTGTCTCAAGGAACTTTTCCTGTTCCCTAAAAGAATCAAATCCTGGGGCACAGAATGTCTTTTGACTCTATTTTTCCAGCTTGAATCATAATGAATTAAGCATGGGGAAACAATCAAAAGAATAATAGAGAACGTTAAGTATACAAGTCTAAGCATCTAATCTGGAATCCCAGGAAAAAAAAATAAAGAAACTTCCTCAAAGGAAATTTTAAATGCCTAATACAATAAAATAGATATAATTTTATGGACCCAATTACATAAGTGTGGAGCTAAGTACATGCACAACTCCAAGTTCTGAAAACACAAAAAACCTGTCTGCCAGTAAAACCCATCCATTTACTGCTATACATTGCATTGTCCAACCTCTTCTAGATTGAAAGTACTCTTATGTTTTAACTCTTCCCAGTAGCTTCCTCCATGACTTACAACTGTGGTCTGAAAATGTGACACACACTGAAATATTGAAGTTTTTACTGTATGTAAAATACGGAATAGTTTGAATGTGATTCTACTCCTATAAGAGAGGCCACACTGGGTATCTGATAGCACAGAGAGGCAATATGGCAGTATTATTATTATTATTAGGAGTAATAGCGGTGCTGTTGTTGTTGTTATTATTTATCATGTTCATTTCTTTTCTTATCATTCACAAGACTGCAAAATCAATAGTTTATTTGTTCACACTATCATTGGATCCAACATAATCAGGATACAATCCCAATAATCCCACACAAACAAGAATGGCAGATCTCAGTTTAGGGAAATACTTTCCAGCTTGGATCCATCTCAGAAACTTCTGTCTAATTATGTATCTTTGACATTTAATAGCCGTTCCACCAGCACAGCAGCCAAGGGTGAGATTGCTTTCCACTACAGCAGCAGCATCCTTCTTTTGCTGAAACCCACCCAAGTGCTGGGTGCCTACCACTGGAGATACCATCAGGCCAGTACAACTTTGGGGAAGGCAAGAACTGGTGAACACCCTGAAGGAAGGCTCATAGCTTGAATCATTAAGCCTGTAGCTCCCTGCTCAGTGGTTGACTCTGGAAATCTCTCTTTTCTTGGGATGTGTGCAACCCCAGGCATGTAAACTCACACAACCAAGATCACACCGGTCAGGATTGCCCTATTAATAAGGAAAGTGCATTAGATTTGCATCTCATAAATGTTTGAGATGTTTTTAGATTTGTATCTCACAGAGGATTTTGCAGGGACAAGTTTTCTTCAGAGAAACCATTTGTCTCCAGATAGTGTGCCAAGTAAAACATTTTCCAATCCGGGTGGCCACTCTAATATGATCATCCACCTCCCTTTTTAGCTAATGGGGTGATATACAGCCTCCGCTGCCTACCAGAGGGCATTCAGCTCAGAAAGCACTAATGTGTAAATAGGTCTGCAGACAGAATATGGGAATGGCAATATACACTTTTAATTTGAATAATATGCAGCATTGACCATAATTAGCAGTGCATTAACATGATTAAACCAGCACTGGGGATCAGAGTGGCAAGGCACCCGACTCGAGTCTGAAGCCTTCATTGCCAGGAGAAGTGCACTGTGCTTGTCCACTGAGTGACTGCTTGCCCTGACCTCTTGCAGCCTGAGTTTGAAGCTGTCATTGCAGGAGGCAAAATTTTCCTTGACAAGCCAACAAATCCATTAACATGTTAGCAGTATTTTTCTGTATGTGTGTGGAAAATATAAAGCATGCCAACACAACACCACAGTTAGGAAGGGAATATTTATTCTAGGATAACAAAATGCTTGTGTTTTACTGTGAGAGAGTAGGCAACTGCTTTTACTTACCCTGAAAGGCAGGAAAGGGATTGATTTTCAATAGTGTTTGAAATAAAAGAACAAGGAATCAGCAGAAATCACTGCTATTTATAGCTGCTAGCATGTTGATCTCTAACTTCAGCATCCGTCGAATGGCTGCAGTTGTATTGCTAAGTACAGTTGCTTTGTGTGTAGCCTCCAAATACTCCAAATCACAGTCTGCTCTCCTACTCAACACTGGGAGCTTTGCCACTGATTCTAATCAGGCCAGAGCTTCACCCTTGTTTCAGCCAGCAAAAATCCTGGCACCAGACATTTACTTTGGAGCAAGCCAAATGTGATGGAAAGTAGAAATGGTGGTGAATGGGCATAAAGGTTGCCTACACATTTAAAAGTGGGAGTATTCACTTTTGGAGCTTTGGTGGGGCAGAGGGGAATCTGTTGTGTTTATTTAATTCTAAATGTTGGGGGAACATGAATATGGGCATCTTTTGAAAGAAAGTAATGTAGAAAGGCATGTAGGAAAGAAAAAATCATAGCCTAATATTAAGTAAAAGTGGATAGTGATTCAAAATCCCTTGGTGTTCATACTTTCACTTGCAATATTTGGTTTTTCCCTGCACATCAGATAAGCACCCTTGCTTTTATTCATGAAGGAATTTGGCAACAAGACCTATTCCAAAACACAGCAGCTGCAGAGCATTAAGGGTGCTCTAACCATTAAGGGGCATCTGGAACATCTCAAAATTAGTATTGCATCAGTCCACAGGCCACAGATATTTCCATACAATGGGTAAACTTCAATTCATTCCAGCTTTAGCAGTGTTTTAGCAGTATGCCCAATACTTAAAACCAGGAAAGCCTGTGAGAGCTGCACCAATTTCACCACTGTCAGGGAATGATTTTCGGCATATAATCTGCAAAGCAAAGTGGAGCAACCCACAACACAGCAGTAAGATCATATCTTAATTTTTACAAATTATTTTCTTATGACATGAGTGCCTAAAGTCAATAAAATGTCCTTTTGAGCAAGGCGTGATAAAAACTTGCAGGGCATCCTACAGCGTGCACTTCAAACGCCTGAAGCAGGCACAAAGTATATAATGCAGTATATAAGTAGATCGAACATGGCAGCAGTGGTAGATATTATGTTATTCCCTGACACTGTAGTGCCATTCATCTTGGATTAATGGTGGGGTCATCTGAGGAGGGGATTAGTGGGAAGGGAAGGCAAAGAGATGATGGAGAATAGACAGCAATAAACTGGATCCTGGTGACACCAGCAGTGCCCACAGGTCTCCCCTCAAGCCACTCCTCTCCTTCCAGAATAGGGTTTGTAGCCAAATTCTCCCTCTATCTTTCTTTCCAAAAGGGCACATGGCTTGGGGCTGGGGGAGCTGGTGTGAATGGATGTGAGAGAGGAAAAGAAAAAAAAGTGTGTGTGTGAGTGTGTGTGTGGTGTTGAGCATAGTGTAAAGTGTAACTATAAGGCTGATATGCAGTTATTGTTGTGGTGAAGAGTGTTGGTGCAAATTTAGAAGCCTCTGTTAGGTAATCTTGGCCAAGGTTTTGAAAGACAAAGATGAGCGTGGGATATTAAGGAGTGTCTTGAATTAGGGCTCTCCCAGTGCCCTAACGCCCATGGGAGCTTCATCACATCCATCAGCTGTGACTGACAATACACTTCTGAAAATCCTACTCCACATACACATACTTAGAAGAGCAGACGAAAAAGAACCCTTAGGGGCTAATTTCTGCCTTAAAACCTTTCTGGCATTCCTAGAAACCCAAACATAACCCTTTCAATGAATTTTAAGGGGATACAGGAGCCGAACTGTGCTGGTCTAATTTGAAGTCCTTTGATAGTAGTATGACGAGAGCAGCATAAGAGATATGGGAAAAGAAATACAGATCACAGGATAAGCACAACTTCTGCAAGGAAAGGACTCTGCAATATTTTCCTATGTCTCAGGACACCGAACAGAAGCAAGCAAAAGATCGCTCTGTATCTAGTAAAAAATACAAACTTTTCATTTCTGGTTTTCTGAGAGAAAATTACATTTTTAACTAATATTTTCCTTGCTTTCAGGAGGCAAAGAAAACCCAGTCCTGAGGTTAGCTGTATTCTCCCACAATATACTAGGCTGAGGCATGCAAGGGTCAGTCCTAATGGAGCCTTGAGCTTGCTAAAGCCAAATAATTTCATCAGGAGATGCAAATGCTTATAATGTCCTGTGTTTAACAAGGTGGATGCTTTCAAGCCTCAGAGGATTTGCTCATGGACCACAGGACTCAAAGGGACTTTCTTGGCTTGGTGCAGGGCTTGCTTACCCCTGGCAGTCTGACAATAGTCACAGCTGGGCTTCCCCGAGTCCAGCTTCAGCATTTGGATCAGGAGGAAGGGAGGATTTTGCCTCTGAACCAAACGGCTCAAACTCTAGTTTTGGCGGTTCAAAGCGTGCTTTACTGTGGCTGACTGCACAGATATGGGGGAAAAAAACAAAAAAAGGGTTCAGGAGTGGATCTTCTTCACTTGTGAGACTCAGCTGGGGGTCCAGCCCTCACGGTGGAGCCGGCAGCAATGCTCTGCTGAGGCTAAAGTGGAGAATAGCACAGCGTCTCGCTCCCATTCCTGCTCCTCAGTACTGAAATCCCATTATCTGATAGCAACATTGCTGGAGGAGCCACGCACAGAATCAGCTGTCTCTCCCTACTCTTGCAAAACTCACTATGGAGAGGACAGATGTCCCTGATGGGATCAGCAGTGCCACTGGGACTCAGGACCATCAATACCTGCTGTCGGCACAATATCGGCTTCCCAGAGGTGACATCCCTCCCGTTCATGCTTTCCCTCCCCCACTGAGTAAAGACTGGCTCAGGCCAGCACCACATCCACAGCCCAGGGTGGCTCAAGACATGCTAGGATATATATTCCAGGTCTGCCTCCCAGGCCCCTGAGGTATAGATCATTTTTAGAGTGACTAAAGGTTGTGACCTATCTCCTGGACTGTAAATCTAAAGGGACAATGTATTTGCTCTGCTTTTCTCCTCATACTCTAAACCACAAAAAATCATTGCCCAAAGACTGCATGGGGAGGGAATGTGCACTTTTTCTCTGTAAGCAAGGAGAAATAACTATAAAAAATGTAACATCTGTAATGCTCAGAGCACTGTAAAAAAGTCTAATAGGAATTTTTACATGGACAGGAAAAAAGAGGACAAGAGGCAATAGTTTAAATTGAAGAGGGGAGATTTAGATCAGATATTAGAAGGAAATTCTTTACCATGAGGGTGTTAAGACCAGGTTGCCTAGAGAAGCTGTGGCTGCCCCATCCCTGGAAGTGTTGAAGACCAGGTTGGATGGGGCTTGGGACAACATGATCTAGTGTGTAGTGTCCCTGGCCTTGAACTGTTAGATCATTAAGGTCTCCCCCAACCCTAGCCATTCTATGAATCTACCAAATGGAATATGTGCAGTCCTTTCCCACATACACAAGAATTGTTTCATTGTGTGGATGCTCAGTGAATATTGAAGGGCTAGAGATAAAAAGTTCTAGATCTCTTACAGATTATAAAGAATGTAAATAGGGTACTAGAACTTGAATTATTCCCTGCCTTGTGTTGTGTTTGGGTGGGTGAGTTTTGGGGGTTTTTTTGTTTGGTTGTTTTTTTGTGGGGTTATTTTTTTTGGTTCTTTTTTTGTTTGGTTTGTTTGTGGTTTTTTTCTGACCTCAAAATCTTTAAATGTTTTTCCTGAAAAAAATGGGTTTATTTTACCCATTGCATGTATGATGATCATTCTCTGTAACTTGTGTTCTGGAGGAAGTGTAAAGAATGAGATGTCTGACCTTAAGGCACCCATAAACAATTTGGGACACCAGACAGATCCTATCTGTGCACATTACCTAGGTTTAAATCCACAGGAGCACATGGTACCGAGTGGATAGGTGCCATCTTTGTCCCAAAGAATCACAAGTCTGGAAGCCTGCTTCACTTCAAAACTGTCAGTTCATGTGACACAAGAGCCTTGATCCTTCCTTCCCAGGAAGGGAAACAAAAAAGGCTGTCTGAACTTCTGGGCACCTTGAGCATTGCCTTTGGCATCCCCATGGTTGCCAAGTCTTCAGAGATTCTCAATGCCTTTGTTCTGAGATTCACTGTAAGTGTTCTTCCAGAGAGCCTGTCAGGTTGAGAACATCCCTTCTCAACACTGGTGCTCTTCTGGCTTAAAAACAGCAGTAAATGATGGAGAAGAAAAAAAGAAAAGAAAATTCAAATCAAATTAACTTGAAAGGTTTCACACTCATTCACAATAAGGAAAAAAACAGGCTCCTGTCTAGCTTTTCCAGCCCCCCAAAAAACAAGTTAAAGTTTGAGAAATATCCAGATAAAGTCTCCTCCAAAGCACAGATGTCAAACGCGTGGATGTCTTGTTACTGGTCCAGGCTGCAAAAGGGCTTTTGAAGAACACTGCTGGAAAGGCAGATTTTGTCTTCAAAAGCCCAACTCCAGGAAAGCACATGATAAAGTGCAACTATGAAGGAGTGAGGGAGTAAGAGGGGTGGGGGATGAATGTAGAGGAACACTGGGGCAACATACCTAAAGCCCAAATATTCTTCGTAACTTTGACTATAACTCATGGGATCAGCCCTTCACTGGGCCAGGAAGCTGGGCCAACAAACCTGTGTGCAGACCAGTCCCACATCTCCCCTCAGGGCTGTATCCACAGATCTGGGTGGTACGGAGCAGGATTCCCATGGGGATATTAGTGTCAGGAGAAAGAGCCCAGTAGAGTTCCTCGACCTAAAAGGAACAACGTCCATCTGTCTGTCTGTTGAGCAGCACATTCTGTCCTGGCTGTCAGACACAGCCCTGTGTACATTGCTGCCTGGTCTATATTTAGCCCCTGATGTAACTAAAGTCAATAGTAGTCCATTAGGGACGTTGCTTCTAACTCCCAAATAGGCTTTCCTATGCCAGCTCCACGTACGCACGTCAAAAATCTGGACATGTACAGCTACAAAACCTTCCCATGTTTATATACAGAGCAGCACAGTTTTGAACAGAAAATATATGACTGTTAGCATAGCTTAGTGATTTGCTGTATTACACCAGTGGCACTTTTCTTCTTAAAAGAGACGTTGATTCTTCTTGTCCAGGGGGGAGTTTAAAGGGCTTAAGCTTTGCTGCAAGTCAATATTGGCCTTTCCCTTTTTAGGGTATATTTCTGCATTGGAGCATTCCTTATCTCTGATGATGATAACAGGTTCTGCAGAGGGTTTGGGGTTTTTTTGTTTTTTTGGTGGTTTTTCTGTAGTGTTTTCTGGGAAGGAAGATGTGGATATATAAAAAAAAAAGAAGAATTGCATTTCAAATTCCACACTTGAGCCTGCATTAAGTTTACATCTGGTGTTTTGTATTACTTAAATAAGGGCTTATGTCACACACCATACAAATATTCCTACATGATTGCTTTTCCAAAGAGAAATTCCAGTTTAAACATGGGTTTCCTTTCAGTTTTGTTGTGAAATGCTACAGAAGGCACTGCAATTCAAAGCACTAGACAATCATAGTTCCCAATCACAGCCCAGGGAAGCACAGGAAATAAAGTGATTACCAAGACATAGAAAAGTCAAATGCATAGACCTGAAATCCTGAATAGGGAGAGAGAAGAACTATATAACTACCTTCTGCAAAAGATCCATGCATCCCTCTACATGACAATGTACATACTGAAAATGACTAAAATGTATTAAAACTAATAAATAACTACACTTCCAAAAGAAACACTTGTCAAGAAATACTCAAGATGTAGAATAGGTTTATACCTGAAATTCTATTACTTGTATTCAATCCTTTGACCTCTACCATGTGTGCACAGAAGGGCACAGAGAACCTCTGTTCGCATTTATGAGTAAAAATAAATATTTTTTCCAGTAGCAAGGTACATTTGGAAATAAAATGATGACTCAGATGTCACAAAATGTGACTCTGCAGACATGTTGCCATTTAGGTCGGTGGTTAAAGCCAAGTCCCTCGTTTATTAAGCAAAGTGTAGCCGATAGCTAACTGATGGTTTTTAAAAAATGAAAGGATGCCTCTTAATTTCCAAGTATAAATATTTAAATCAAACAGTATACAGGGTGCAAAATAACCAGGATTTTGTGCAGTCAGGGAGATCAGGGAATTAATGGCAAAGTTTTCTTAACCATGTAGCCTGGACCGCAAGCAAATATCTCTGGTTACAGGAGGACACACAGTGAAGTTACACCTGGACACTCACATGCACCCCCTACATCCATGCTTGACACCACAGTGCTGTGACACCACAGGCCACTCTCTGTTTTAAACATCATGGAGGAACCACAGAAGTCTTTCCACCTCTGCAGATCCAGACCTCAGCTGGGGCAGTGGCTGGAGAAGCAGTAAGACTGGAAGTGAGACTAAAACTGAACACCACCATCTGAACATCACAGATCACAGCAAAGGACTCCAAATTAATCTCTTAAAGGTTATGGTTGATACTTACAATGCTCAAAAGCATTGCTGTTTGTGACTAAGGCAACTCGGAGCACCGAAGAAGCCCTAGTTGTGCCTGGAACAAATAAGACTAAGGTGATAAAAACACTTAGAATATTGCCTGAGCAATACTGACTCTCTAGTGAAGCTTGGGTTTCGCTTGAAGTCTCTTGTTTTCTTTTCAAACCTCTAGGCATGAAGATTTCTTTCTAATGGATTGCTTTTCTTTATTCTCCCATGGTCTTGAGAAGCACTGACACAATGATGAAGCAAAACCACCTCTGCAGATGGACCTGGCTGTGCTTCTCCAGACTTGGGAACAACTATGTCTCTTCCTCCCAGGGAACAACACAGGATTCATCACATTCTGCTTTTCTCAAGGGCCATGCTACTAATCACACAGTTCACAGACATGTTTCCTGGGATTGTAGAATAACCCAAATTAGCCACCTAAGGGTCAGAGGATGGGGTGATGCTAGAAATCCTTGGCAAGGCATAGATTAGCTCAGACAGATCAGCTAAAAAAAAAAAATCCATTTGTACTTCTCAAAATTATTTCATTATTACCATGAAGAAAACCCCTCGTGATGAGGATGCCCTTCGGTGGATGACATCAGCCTCAAAATATGGGAAGCCTGTAATTTTTCTGTCAGTCTGCTCACTTTTTTTTTTCTAGGAAGAACGTTTGAAACAGTATAAATTCTGGGAAACATATCCCACTGTGTGATGGCACTGTCCAAAGTTGCAGTGAGAAAGAAGAGTACATTTTCTAATTCTTTTAGAAATGGAAAATTTCCAGGTTTAAAAATTCAGGGTAAAAACAGGTGCTTGTGACACTTGCAGTAGAAGAACAATACACTCAAACAGGAGAGACACTATTTTCTTTGTTCAGGTGAGAGTGTCATTAAAAATCAATAGGCCTAATTTATCCCTGATAACGTTCTGTTGAAGTCTGTATGTTTACCCTGGGGATTAATTTAGCCTAATGGGTCTTCACACACAAAAAACACAGGCAAGGTTGGATTCTTGGAAGTTACAGTGTAGCAGATGCTACTACAGGACTTGATCCTATCACTTGTAAAGACAGACTGGGTTGAAGTATCTGATAGGCTCAAAGCCCTTAAGTGATGTCCAAATAGAGTCTGTGGTGAATATATGTTTTACGGCCAAACATATGTTGCTGCGAATCAACTTTTTTTATTGATGGTGCTAACCATAAAATGAATGAACAGAGATCAATTTACATATTTCAAGGAAAAAGAAAAAAAAAAAAAAAGAGAGAGAGACTCACAATCTTCTACTGCTGGTTGGACAGTGGCAGAAGTGAGTCATCCTGACCTACCATGATCCTTGCAAGGAGACAGTTCTAGAAAGTTAGAAAGTTAACATTTGTCTTGCACAACTCTGCTCTAGGAAAAAAAAAACAAACAAAAAACCAAAAAAGCCAACAAAGAGAGAGATCTGAACACTAAAGAGCTTGGTTTCACTGAGAATATGTGACAGTGAATTAGTGGCCCTCAGGTGTCAGTATACAGGCCAGTGAATTAAATTAAGCTCTTTGATTCTGTTCTAATGTAGCAGAACTAATGCAGTCACGGCTCAGCACTGCAGCTTCTTAAATGTGGGCACTGCTGCTGCCACAGGGAAGGGAACCTGTTTTCTGTCCCCTGGGGAGGCCGGCTGGAGTCAGCAAGCAACCCTGGGAGATGTGACATAACGTCTGAAGACACAGGCAGGAGGAGGACCAGGGAGCAGAGGCAGCTCCAGTTCCAATCTTAACACCATTAGAGTGGAAATCAAGCACAGCAGCTTTTAAGCACTGTCTGAGGAAGCACCACGCTTGGAGACTGGAAAAAATCCCCAACAACAACAGCAACAAAATTCCAAAAGGGCAGCAGTAACCCTTTCGCTTTCACTTCCTTGTGTAGCAAAAGGCCGTTCTTGGAGGTCCAGAAAAAACCTTTTTCAAGGAGTTTAGGCTGCCATGATGACAACCAAAGAGTATTTGACTTGAGAAAATTGAGGTAAACCCTGAAGAGCTGGTTGTGGCAGCACCATGGAAACATTCACCTCAGAAAAAAAAAAAAAAAAAAAAAAAAAAAAAAAAAAAAAGACTGACTGTGAAGACTTGGTGTTCCCATAAATTTTGTGCTTCCCTGACCATATCATTTGCTTCCCTGCTCTTGCCCCTCCCATCACCCTGACTGCACAGTAGCAAGCAGGGTAAATATTAACCATGATAGGAAATGATTAATGAATTATCAATTGAAATCAAGTTGCATAATGCAAACAGTTGGAGGGTAAGGAAAAGTACTGGCTGCTGTGCCTTCCTTACTATACCAGAGAAAAGGGGACTGCAGAAAGTTAGAAGGCTGCTGTGCCTACTCTAGATCCTGAAATGTATCTTATACCCTGGCTATGCCTGGTAACACTTTGGGAAGTGAAGCATAAAAACCCCTGCAAAAATCTATCCTCGATTTTCATGCAGAGAGTTATTAAGATATTTAACATTAAGATGTTGCATAAAAAAATCCCACCCTTGCCCATGCAAGTGACAGGACAGAAGTGCTATCAGCAACTGCTCGTGTAACAGTCAATCCCCACAATATGAAGGGCTGTTCTAACAAATTCCTCCCAGGCTAAGCTGAAGCAGCATGGTGGTAAAGTCAATATTTTCAAATGGGTTTCCTAGAATGTCCAGCAAAGTTAAGAGTAATTAACACAACCACTAATTTGGATTATTCCATTGGGGTCTAACTACATGACTTGAAACTTTCATGTTTGAAAATACTGGTCTTAACCATTTGCTTGTGGTTAAAGAGTGGACAAGAAGCAGACCTGTGATGGTTTTCTGACCTAACCACTAAGAACAAGGCATGAAAAAGGAGGAAAAAGCAGCGTGGACACACGAACTTGCCCATTTGTCTCCTTGAGAGGGGACTTCTTGCTGTGAAAGGGCTGGGATTGATGCTAAAGGCAATCAGAGGAGCATGGAAACTGTCTGTGGTGGAGGTGTTCCCAGCCATCTCTGGAAAAAGGATCTGAGCAACTCGTCCCTTCCTGCTCCCTCTGGAAACACAAGCACCAGCAGCTCAGCTGCTGACTTCTTTTACATTCGGACACAGATGACATTGAGTGGCGTATCTTTAACAGCTCTTGCTTTTCTAGTTAAGCATTAATGTTTAACGAGATCAGCCTGCAGTTGCTTGTTAGTGTGCAGCTCTCCAGCTAATTAATACATCACTGGCACAGCCAGCCTGTGAAAGGAGAGTGAGCAAGTGCATTCCTGAGGCATTTCTCAGCCTTCAAAAAAAGGGGGGGGAAGAAGAAAAAAAAAAAGGAAATATGGGCAAAGGGTTCTTCAGAGAGGGAGAAAAAAACCGGTCAAGTCCTCTGAATGTTTCTGCAGATATGCTCAGCTGACTACTTTCTATGAATAGGTTGTCTCTCACCATGCCAGCATCCTCCCGATAAAAGATGAGTATGTAGCTTGCAAGGAGCGATGCTGGAGAGGCAGCTCAAGTGTCACAAAAACACATCGACCCTGACAGCCGCACACATTTTCCAAGCAAGAAGAAACAAACAAACCATCTTCTCCTCCCTGCCTCTGCTGATTCCTCTTGCTAGCTCACCTCCTGCAGCAGGGGTCATGGGGAGATCAGGAAAGTCTTGTCAGCACCTGCCTTGCGGCTGCTCCAACGCATTTGGTGGAGCTGGCACCTCCTCAACAGGCAGGCATTTTTCTTTAGAAAAATATGCAGTACTGCTAATTCTCATAAATGTAACTGGACTGCTGTGAATTTTCAGTTTATTGCACCAACTGTTCCACTGACTGCACCAGATGCAGGAAAAATGGAAAACCCTTTTGCAGTTCCCTCTATTAAAATTTCAGCCTAATTTTTAAACCAGGGAAGTACTTTTGGAGCTACCAGATAAAAAAGAAATTAGAAACCTTGGGTTGGTCCTACAGTAAATAGTGTCTTAGGCACTGCTGCTTAATTTTCATAGCTCTTTGAAAATGTAAAACAAAATATAAAATTATATTTTTTTTATTGGAAAAGACAGCCACATGGTGTAAAACTCACACTTGTATGTAACAAGAAAGAGCATTGCACTAAGAATGCACTAAGCATAAAAATTTGTGGTTTAGTTCTTAGGCATTTTGTTGGTTTGTAAGGAAGCAGAGAGACAGGACAATATACCTACCACATATTTAGAAAAAGGACACAGACTTCCAAAGGAAATGTGTTGCAGTTGTTTACATGGAAGGGAAAATTATTAGGTGGAGAATCATACCCAATTTAGACTTAAAGTTTACACCTATATGTGAGCATAGCTCAGCAGCAATGGGAGTTGTTAATACTTCTAAAATAAACATATTTGAAGACTGTGGACCAGGTGCCTTAAAACCACCAAACTACCTTTAAAACCTCAGAAAGTAGATCCTATTTGTGTGCCTTCTGAGTTTCAGGGACTTTATAATTTAAGCCTCATCTCTCATGGATGCCACTGCAGATGTTTAAAAGGAAAGAGAAAAAGAAACAGGGAAAAAAACCTAAAACCAAACCATGCACACCTCTGATTGCAACACTCTTCAAATTGAAATCACAGGTTTTGCCTATGCAGGTCCAAATCTCAGCTCATGCAAACCAGCCATCCTCCCACTCCTGGATCCAGCTGAGTGTTAAGTGGATAATGTAGGCAGGAGGTAAAGATTCAAATGTTGCTGCTGGAGCAAACTGAAATGCATGGTCAAAGTTAGGAACTCTGGTATGGCAAGGATGAATACTTTTCATTGCTACATACTGAGTCTGCAGAGACTGAATGGAAACTGTGCTCCACCATCTTTTTCATTACTGGGTAAATGACAGCTGACACAGAAGGACACTTTGCTACTATTGCTGGGGATGGAGTGAAGGAGGGAAGTGAGACTGAAGGTAAATGTATTGTCCAATAGGCACCAGCTGAGAAGCAGGCTTTCGAGGTAAGAGGGACTCTCCAGTACAAGACACAACCTTTACTTAAGCTATGCTCTGAGCATCCTTTCCTCAGCAGCAAATACATTACTGAGGAGAGTAAATTCTAACATACATCACACAACTCAAGAGTAAAAATGTTATTTAACAGAAAGGTATAAATTAATTTAATTTTAGTCATCAGTCTCCTAAGTGCCATCATGCATGTGTGTAACTATGTCCACGCACATATGTAAACTTTATTTTCCCTATCTGTGCAGCCTGAATGACTGGAATAACAAGAACCTATTATCATGATCATTGGTGGATTTCTCTTGGCATCACTCTCTGGGAATAAGAAGTTGTGCTACCCTTGTTATCTGACGGGAGAATTCATTTAGAGACAAGATCCAGGGTGACCCAGCAAGGCTCGAGATGAACAAGAGTTCAAAGAGCAGGGGAAGATCAACTCAAAACACTGTGAGTTGACACAGCCCAAACAACCAAACTGGGGACTTATCATGGGAAGTGACAGGCAACCTCAACTATAAATGGGGTCATCAGCTCCATCTACACCTTTCTTTGAAATATATCTACAAGGGAATAAAAACAGGACGGCGAATTATTCAAGACTAAATACTCCTACATACCTAGCAGTACCCTTTGCACTCTCTTTCTGACTCCAGGAAAAGCCAGGAAGCTGAGTAGCAGCTCCGTTTCTGTTCCCTTTTCACCTCTCCTCAAGAAAAGAAGCTTCTAACCTTAATATTTATATTACTCTTGCATCTGCAATTAGGCCTTAGACAAACACACCATCAGAGGGATGTACCTGAGCCAAGGAACACACAGATGGGCAGAATCAGGGGAAGCATTTGACCAGGTGATAAACCATCTTGCTACATCTCACAAGGCAGAGCTGGGTGTATGGGCCAGCTCCCAGCCTGGTGACACTAAACCCCTTCTGGAGTGACACACTAAACCCCTCCTGGGGTGACACAGAGCAGCCACAGGCCCATTTTTGTATCTTTGTACTGCTGGTAGCATCTTCCAGAGGCGGCAGTTACCCATCTGGCTTCCCAGGTGAGGGAGGTCAAGCACCATGTGGTGAGTGCATCCCCTGATCACGTCTCATTCTGCTGGGTCAGAAGCAATTAGCTGCAGTTAGAGCCACCTTATGCCTTCCTTAGAGCCATCACCCTCCCCATAAAGGTACCATCCTGGGGATGGTGGGCATGCTCTGCTCCATCAGGGTCTTAATCAAGGCCATCTGGCTCTACAGAGACTTGGTACAATAAAGACCAAATCCACCTTGAGCAGTAGCTTTAAGATTTTTTTTTTTTTCACTCCAACATTTTAATTTCTCCTCCAATTTTTCCCTTTGTAGGGATCTCTACTATCCTGATGGGGCCCTCTTTGCAGCTAGGAAGCAGAGAGATGTTTACTTTATTCTTTTTTTCTCAGGCCTAATGAAAGCTTTTTAACAAAAAAGTCTGGAGATTCACACCTTGCATCAGAGTATATCTGAATTCACTAGGGGCCCTTCCATTTCCTGTCACCCAGTAAACATAAAGCCGACAAACAACCACACCTCCCCTTGGAAACTATGGGGAAAGAAATAAAAACAGAAGGAGCTAAAGCCAGCACTGAAGACCCTTGGCTGAGAGGTTGAATAACAAACACACACACGTGCACACACACACTCACACACCTGCCTTGCTCACGAGTCAGCCCCTCTGCTGGAATGTGTAATACAAGCACAGCAGCTGCCTATACCACTGATATAAGGAAAAGGTCAAACAAAGGTATGTATCCAGCATTTGCTTTGAAATACTCCATAAGGAGAATGTGGCGTTTTGGTTTTTGGTTTTTGGTTTGTTTTTTTCCTTTCTGTTGTCCTTCCACTACTTCTCTATGACCCCTTCACATTCATGCTAGCCAGACAAGCAAACAGGCTTGCCTCTGATATTAAAGATCACTTACATGGTCCTTCAAACTGGGTTGGGGTGGTTTGGTTTTGTTTTGGTTTTTGTTGTTTTGTGGGTTTTTTTATCAATTGAAGAGAAAGGAAGGTATGATTTGTTTTGGATAGCAGTTCTTAAATTTTGAGCAGTGAAGTGTAGTTGCAGCAGCTACTTAGGAAGGATAGGATGCTCTTGAATGAGGAAGAGATGAACCTTTGATATTTTGAGGTCAAAGCAACCTAATAAAGGAATCATAAAATCACAGAATGTTTTGGGTTGTGAGAGACCTTGAAGAACATCCAGTTCCAAATCTCCTGCCATGGGCAGGGGCACCTTCCACTAGACAATGGTTGCCTGAAGCCCCATCCAACATGCCCATCAACACTGACAGATTTGGGGCAGCCACAGCTTCTCTGGGCAACCTGGGTCAGGGTCTCATCACCCTCACAACCAAGAATTTCTTCCTAATGTCCAGCCTAAATCTACCTTCTTCCAGTCACCCTTTCACCAAACACTCCAAGCTCTTATCCAAAGTCCCTCCCCAAATTTCCTGCAGCCCCTTCAGGCACTGGAAGGTGCTCTAAGGTCTCCCTGCAGCCTTCTATTCTCCAGCCTGAACAAATCCAACTCTCTCAGCCTGGCTCCAGAGCTGCTCCAACCTTCCCATCATCTCCATGGCCTCCTCTGGACTCACTCCAACAGCTCCATCTCCTTCTGCTGTTGGGGACCCCAGAACTGGACCCAGCACTGTAGAGGGGTCTCACCAGAGTGGAGCAGAGGAGCCCTGATGGGAACACAACTGGGGATGCAACCCAGGACAAGGGCAGTTTCTGGGCTGCCAGCACACATTGCTGGCTCATGTTGAGCTTCTCATCACCCAGCACTCCCTAGTCCCTTTCCTCAGGGCTGCTCTCAGTGTTCCCTCTGCCCAACCACTTGTGCTGATCCAGATGCATGACTTTGCCCTTGGCCCAACTTGAATTTGGGCAACAGGGAAAATAATTAGTAATATTAAAAATAAATTCAAGGAAAAGATCTCAATTAGTGTAATCAAGAGTGAGGGTAAGCCTCACTTTTTGAGACAGTGTCCAAGAAAAGCAGGAGGACTGTCTGAAAGACACAAACCTCAATCAGTACTGCCAGAACGTGGCTTTCTCCTTGCTTTATTTCTTTACAAAAGTGAAGGAAAAATAGTAATCTTTACAATTCCTGTATTGATAGCAGAATGTTTAACTTCTCAACCTTGAGAAGAAAAGAGTAAATTCACAGGAATTACTCTGTGAATTTACCTCAAAAGGATTCCTTCTCCTCCCCTATTATTATTATTTTTTGGTTGTAGATTACTTTTCTAATAGGATTAACATTACCCTCTTGGCTTCCCTGTAAGTGGGTGAGTTCACCTTGCCATAAGCTGCTTCAGCTGGAACAGAGAAAAGAGATTTCTCAAATCCTTGAAGTTTTGGGGTTTTTTTGAAGTCTCCTGATGGGCTATTCTTCCCATAAATAGAGACATTCATATTGGTATCCCTCATGACGGAAACGTTCTCAACAAAGGCTGTCCCAGATCCAACTGCTTAAACTTCAAGGAAAAGGGCTTGGAAGACCTTAATGGGCTACAAAGAACTTGCCTTGCTATACAAAAAAAAAAACCCCTCACTTGAGGCTCAACACTGCCAAAAGCTGCTCAGACAGGCTGCCTGGACACCCCATACACACGCACTATTCCTTCAATCATTTCTGCATGACAAACCTACTCCCCTTCTTTTCAGTTCTGCCCTATTGTTGGGGATGATGCCTTTTTGTGTGACCCAGCTCTACCAGAAAAAAAGCCTTCATTTCAGTGCCAAGAGAAATACAGAAGAGATGAAAGGTAAGATAAGAAAAGCAACTTATTCCATCAATCTAAAGAACCATGGAAGAAGGCCATTTGCATGCCATTTGGGTTCACTAGAAGAGATGCCCCTATTCTTCTCCCATCTCTGCTTCCCAGTACATGAGTGAACATGGGTCTGAAGAGGAGAGTCTACATTACACTCCAAATGCATTACTGCTCCCCGTGCACTGCTGTACACCTTCAGAGTAAACCAGACAGGGCTTTGAAGTCTGTAAAACTATTCCTAGGTAACTGCTTAGAGTTTCTCCCCTCCCTGTGCCCCAAACAGCTTTTCATTTGATGTTCTGGCGCAGAGCTAATCTGAGAAACGATCAGAAACTCAACGCTATTGACAGTAGTGACAGGAGTGTCTCAGTGTGACAGCTGATTGAGCCCGTCTCGCATTTCACTGACAAACTCAATTGCTCCAGTAAATCGAGTGAAAGTCAATACAGGCAGCTCTTCCTAGGGCCCTGGGTGCATCCCCCCTCCTCAAGCTCTCCCTTCAACCCCCTCGCCACTGCCACCTTCTGTAGAACCCAGATGAAAGGCTCATCCCTCTGTGTGATGGGAAAATGGACCCAGAGCTCATGAGGGCTTCAAGGGCAACAATGCAGCGCTGACCCTGCTGACATGAACCCTGGTTTATCTTAATTCTCCCAATCCACCTTCTGACATTTAGAAAATCTAGTTTCCTCCTAAATCCTCAGCCCAGGCTTCTGGTGTAACAGCTGGGCAGCACTGGAGGTGCAGGAGTGAGGTGTCTGAATGCTGGGTTTAACAAAAGGAAACACGGGTCTGTCTCTGCTGGCTTTCCCTGGTGTAGATCAGCAATAAAAGTCAGCTGTGAGGAAAAAATCATCTCATAAAGGTAAAAGAGGTGGGAGAAAAGGCTCAAGCCCATTGCAGATGGCAACCTTGTGTTGGCAGTGAGTAACCAGGCAATTAAGTCGGTGACTTAACAGGCTTTTTCCATGCTTTAATTGTCAAGCAGGGGTGTCTGTGTCTCAGAGCAACTAAACCACAAGGCAGACTAAGCCCAGGCACAGGGAACCTGAATTTGCCCAGAAAACAGTGCGGGGAGGAAGACTACATGGTGAGGAGCATATGCAGACTACTGTTTGCAAATGGAAATCAAATAGGTTGCCATTACCAATAATGAAGTGTGAGGTTGGCGTGGTTTCTGTATCTCAGATTTCAGCATGGTTTATTTTTTATAGAGGCAGCTTCCTCGTGCAAAGTGTTGGCAAACAGGCTGCTGTCAGGGAGGTGGGGAATGGGGAGGACAAGGCTTCTGGAGGGCACAGGATCCCTTCCCACCTGCTGGGATGGGGTGGTGAGCAGCGGAGATGGAGCTCCAGGAGAGTAACGTGAAATTTCATAGAGACAAATGGCTGAGCTATTAATCTTGTTGACAAGAGGAGTCAGGGAAGATGCAGGAGCAGAAGGCGAGGAAAGTAAAATGGTGCTGAGCAGTTATCAAGTCCTGAGAGGGCAAGGGTTAAAGACAGCAAGCTGAAAGATAGAGCTTTGCAAACGAAATAACAGGCTCTCTGCCATGTGGAGTCACAGGAATGAGTAACTACAGACACCTCTATCTAAATATATTCCCCTGTCCCTAAATTCGCAGAGCACCAGCTTTACCTCCACTCACCCTACCCAATAAACAGCTGAGCACACAATAGCTACACTGTCCCACCCACCTTCAAAGAAATCAACTTAAACATTACAACACCTCCACCCCAGCATTTCGGTCTGATGCCAGGATCAACACACTGACGGGCTGCCCTCTCTGCTCCCAACACTGCTCCCTGGCAGCTCAACACCTCAGAGCCAAAGCATCCTGCAAGCCTCCCCTCCCTCCCTCCGGGCTCTGCAGGGATGGACACGTGCACTCGCAACCAAATGACATCATTTGGATCGAACTGAGCCTTCCAAGTCAAAATAAATACAGCCATATTGGAACTGGCAGTGATTTTCAAAGGTTTAAGTTGGTTCCCTCTCAGTCTTTGCTCAGTGCTTTATAACATTTTGTCGGCTAACAAAATAGGAGCATTTTATATTCCCAGCGTCGATACATATTTTATGAACTTTCAGGAGAGCTTCCTCCCATGCAGTGAATATTTTGGTTGCAAAGTTAACTAGTTAAAACACACATTAATAGAATGAGTATGAGAAATTAAAAAAAAAAAAAAAAAAAAAAGAAAATTAACAGCAATGTTTGGAATGGCTCTGCAGCCAAGACAGCAAACCTGGTCTGTTTAATGGGACCACCCAAGTGAGCAAGGCCTTAAGCTCTTACTCACGTGTGCTATGTTCACTGCAAGGTAATTCAAAGTCCAGAGGGGAGTTAGAAAAAGTAATAGTGGGGTTTAATAAGGGCTTAGCAGATGAGAGAAAGTACTAAGTTCCCATCAAAATTCATTCCCAAGCTTGCCAGAAGACTATCATGTGATCTCAGGTCCAGTTCAGTATAAACACAGGAGCAGAGAAACAGTGCTGCTGGAACAAGCTTATATTGCCTGGACTCGCCAGAAGCCAGTAATTGTTCATCAGCTTCTCCTGAATATACTCTAGTGGGATTTTTCTGGAGGTGATTTACACCAACTCCTCTAAACATGTTCCTGATTTCCAAACCAAAACAAAAAAGCCACCCAAAACCAAAAAAACCAAACAAATAAACAAAAAACAAAACAAAGTTAATAAAATAAAAACAAACAAGCAAACAAACAAACAAACCCAGAAGTCTGTTTGGAAGGATTCTTAACAGAATTGCATTTAAACCTGTAGCATTTTTTCCAAAAAGCAGTCTTTACAGGAAGCCTTCCTTATTTAATTAGCTAATTCAACACAAATCTTTTATGTGTCATTAATAGATCAGCTGGATTGACTGAGCCAGCACTGAGGTTCATTTCTAGGTCATAATCAAAAATAAAAGCTAAATTTAGGATTCTGTAAGTGCCAAAAAAAGACAGACCAAGAAGAAATAAAGGAAATCAAAGTCTAGAAATCTAGGAGGAGTAGAGGGAGATACAACAGATCACCCAATGAAGGCAAAGCTGTGTTCTTAGATTACCACATCTATTGCTTTCTCCAGTCTACTGGAAACACTCCTACCAGCGAAAAAAAATCGTTAGCTTTACCCATGGCATCTCCAACAGCAGAGCAATAGTCATGTGCAGGATTGGCTGTATCAGTATCCTTTCTCCCTTGGATTGCACTGTTTGTATCCCAGCCTCGAGGAAATCAGATGATTGATGTATAACAGCAGAGGAGGGAGGAGGGGGACAAATGGGAGGGGAGGGAAGACAGTAAAATCTGGTGCCCAACATGAAACACTTAAGCACAAAACTTTTTTGGGAATATCCTATCCTGCAGTGTTGTTGATTTTTTTTTGGCCACAGAATTAAAAACAAGGGCTTTTCCTAGTGTCACTGCGGGCCACTGAGGATAAATCCAAATGACATGGCTTAAGTTATGAATATGGGGAACTATAGATGAGAAGTAAAGCAGCTTATAATGACATCCTCATTTACTTTTTGGAATACAAGCTTCCATATTGATTTTGAAATGTCCTGTCTTCGTCCTAGCAGCTTCTTGAAAATGAAAGTTGAGAGTTTCTTCACCTTGTAGCCTCCTCAAGATGATTTGATACTCATAAAAAGACAATATAAGAATGTTTGCAGAAAGGTATTCATTGGGAACCATTCCCTTGTTTTCTGAGTACAATCACAGAACTCTAGGGAGGATAATGGGAGATGTTTCAGTAGACTTCCCTATGAAGATAGAAGTGGTTCAACTCAACCTCTGGTCCTGACACAGTCACTGAAGGGAGGTATGGATGCCTCAAGACACATCAGGCAGTCAGCTGAAGTCAAACCATAGAAATGACCCATAAGAAGCCTAGAATAGCTCTGACCTTGCAGCTCTGGGGAACAAAGGGTTCATGGAAAGTGTGTGGCATCTTCTTGTCATCCTGCCTACATGGATATTCAGGCAGCCTCAGGACTCTGACCCAAGTCTTGGCCCATAACACCTACAGACAACACAAGTATCTACATCCAAACAGAAGCTTCTCCACCACCTCATCTTCACCTTTTCTCATACCTACAACGTGAGCAGGTAAAACAACAAGCAGCCCAGGGCTTATTGAGAAGGACACGGGGTTAGGAAAGTTAATTTTATCATCTTTTCTGACCCTAACTTCAGGGTAGGGTCAAGCCATTTCCACTCAGTTGCAAATTATTTTGAGATCTTTTTAAAGGGCTTGACATCAACTACCAAAATAGCCATGATGGGCTTCTTTGGTGAAACAAAACACAAGGCTTCATCCCTTATAGAATTTCCATATTTGCTCAGTCTCAGTGTGGTGCAGGCAGGGTCTGACCTTGTTCCAACACTGATGTGAAATAACTACTCTGTCAAATAACTCACATCCTTGAGTGGCACACGACCAAGAAGGAAAACTAAAGTGAAATCACTTAGCTAAGTTCATAGAACAGATCAGTACTGGAGAATGAGAGCTGGTTTCCTGGCCATCTACACCACTATTCAGCTGCCTAACTGATCCTGACGCCCTCCACAAGCAAACTTCACTACCTGAGGAAAGACAGTGAGGTTTTCTGTGGCTTTTCGCTTTCCTCTCTGTATTTTTCTAACAAAAGAAAAGCCATTAATATTCGATCATTCCTGAATGTAAGATGCAGTTGCTAAAATGGTTTTGCACTTAACAGCCTCCAGTTGTAGACTAAATTGATAGCACTTAAAACATGCCCATGAGCCATAGCAGAATGATCCCATTACAGAAGTGCCTTAGTAATGTTGTGTGTTAGTTAAGGCTATGTTGTCTGGTTTTGAGGGTTTATAATCCAGCTGCAAATATATTCTCCAGGCTGGAACCAGTTGCAAAAGGGATTAAGTCCTGCAGTGAATCATATGGCGCGCTTTTTTTTTTTTTTTTTCCCCCCCCCAATTTTACATCAGATTTTGGTCTGGTTCTTTTCAAGATATGACATTAAAAAGGAATAAAACATCCCTCCATCAGAATGCTAGTAGGAGCCACGCTACTTTTCAAGCCAGTTGAACTACCTCAGGCAAGGCTTAAACCACACCCAAGTACCCCCCACTCCTTAACGTGAAGGATATCCATGCTGCTTTCACTGCTTGATAAAGTAAGCTGAGAATTTGCAGGAACTAAATCACATGTCTGGTTGTGTAGGAAACTGACTACACAACTGGAGTGAGGGACTCAACCTGCATCTCTGAAGGGTAGGCTGACTCTGTAGACACTAAGACACTTTTTCTTCCACCTTCTATAAAGAATTTTAAAATATAGCTTGAAAGATTTCTCCCCTGAATAAGGATTTATTGTTTTTTTTTCTTGTACAAAGACCACTTTGATTGCTTTTTTGTTTGACACGACTTTATGTGTGGATTCCAGGAGGTAATGTTTTAAAAACTGATTTTGACCTATCTAAGGAAACTTTAAACTCAAAGTACACATGTATCTTAGGTTGCTGCTGCCTCTCACCAAGCCAAACTCATATATTTGCACAAGAAACTCATGAAGGTTGTAACAAAAAGTAAAAGGATAGATGGAATAAAGGACTGTTTATAGGGAGCAATGCTAAAATGTTCCAGTCAGCAAAGTCAACCCAATAGCAGAACAGGCTCCCATAAGAAAATCAGGAAGAGTCATTGCCTGAGCTGCTGCAAAATTCAACTGAACCCTTTTTCCATGAACAGCCAATATCATGACTGAATATTTGCTGAATGCAAAACAAGCATATTGGGTACAATGACAGACAGATGACCTGCTGAGATCTAGGACTTGAATCTCATCTTGTCTTGACACTGATTCTGGTACCATATAAGTAAAATAAGGGTGCAAACTGCCACCATTCTGCTTGGGTAGCAGTTTCCGCCCATGCGTTGGTGTGAACTGCTCCACAAAGTTGCAAGCACGACACTCTAACCAAGGAGTGGGTCCTTCTCTCCATCTGCCACCCTCCACAAAGCCTTTGCACTTTCCTTGCACCTCACAGCTCTCAGCAGCTCTCAGCAGGCCATTCAGTTCACAGGAACCTCAGGGAAGATGGGATCTGGATTTACATGGCATCTGTCATCTAAAAGGTTGCTGACTGATACTGACCCTGCCATGGTGTCTTCACACGTTGGCATTTGTTATGGGGAAATGGGAACAAGACAGAGTGGGAAAGGCAGGAAATGCATTTAGAATGACAGAGGATGATGGTCCTTACTCTTCTATCATAACCAAAAGCACAAGCCCAGTCTTCACCTATGCCTTTTCCTTATTCATCTTCATGTTGTCCTTGCCCTGGTGGAGTCTCCTCATAGCAGGTAAGATGCTAACATGGAGGGCGTGTGACTGCTTGGAGCAGCTCATCAGTGCAGCTTCTCTCATAGAATCATAGAATTGTCTGGGTTGGAAGGGACCTCAGAGATCATCAAGTCCAACCCTTGATCCACTGCCACTGCGGTTACTAGACCATGGCACTGAGTGCCACATCCAGTCTCTTTTTAAATATCTCCAGGGACGGAGAATCCACCACTTCCCTGGGCAGCCCATTCCAATGTCTGATCACCCTCTCTGTAAAGAAAGGCACAAATTGAGACCGTGTCCTCTTGTCTTGCTGAGAGGTGCCTGGGAAAAGAGACCAACCCCCCCCTGGCTCCAACACCTCAATCTCCTTCCTGACCTGAGGGGCCCAGAACTGGACACAGGACTCGAGGTGTGGCCTCACCAGGGCTGAGTACAGGGGCAGAATCACCTCCTTGGACCTGCTGGCCACGCTGTTCCTGATCCAGGCCAGGATGCCATTGGCCTTCTTGGACACCTGGGCACACTGCTGGCTCATGTTCAGCTTCCTGTCAATCCAAACCCCCAGGTCCCTCTCTGTCTGGCTGCTCTCAGCCACTCTGTGCCCAGCCTGGAGCTCCCCATGGGTTTGTTGTGGCCAAAGTGCAGGACCCGGCACTTGGCCGTGTTGAACCTCATCCCGTTGGAATCAGCCCAACTCTCCAGTCTGTCCAGGTCCCTCTGCATCCCTCTTCCAAATCTCCTCCTCTTTGCCCATGGAGAGAGATAAGTGAAAACAACCAAATAGTCATTAAAGTTCCCTAAGACTGCACAGCCTGAAATGACATGAGGCAGCATTTTCTTCAACTGCTGTAGTACTCTTTTAGCATGGTGCTGCATGTTTGCCTTGAGGAGTATAAATGGCCCTTTCAAACTCAGCATTTGATGCTGACGATGACAATCGATAACACAAATTTTTCTCATGTGTGAAGCACTTCTAATTCAGAGGGCTCTCAAATTTCTTTTCAAAACTGTACAGCTTCCCTTCATCCACCACCAAAATGAACCTACCTCTGAGGTGGAACAAAGGACCCATCAATGCAAGGTAGCATCACACAGCAATTTAGGGCAGGAAGTGAAGAATAATGTGTCCCACTGAAGGCACACGGTCAAGTAAAGTTGGCAGAATATATTTCCTGAATGAGAGTCTGGACAAAATATCATTGCCATGACTTGCGTGTTCCAACTGAGGAGGGAAAGTGCCAAGGGATCATTGCTCACTAGAAAAGGTCAAAGCCCTAAATTTTACATCTCAAACAGGAGCAGGACATCATGTTAGAGAATGCATTCAGAATGGCCTCAAGAGGAAAAGAAAAAAAAGAAAAAAAAGAAAAAATTGCTGATTGCTATTTCTGAAGTCTTTCTTGCCAAAAAAAAAGGCACTATGAGTTTTTTGGTCCCCACCTTCCTGCAGAAAGGAACGGCTCTATTGAACTTCAGTCTACACTGTGCTACACTTTACAGGAAGCCAAACCCATTTTGGAATGGTTATGAACCATAAGAGGAGACCACAATGTGGTCTTGAAGGGAGTACAAGACTATTCATAAAATAAGTGAGAAAAGGAAATAGGTGATTATGAAAGGTCATTAGAAATGTCAGTATATCCATGGCATTGTATGAAAGGAGGTGTAACCCACTATATCACAGACCTATTACAGCTGAACTTGCAAAGGAGAGCTATAACCTCCATCTCTTTTGTTCAGAGGTTTATATTTAGGAAGTTTCTTTCATAACATCATCTCTCCAAAATTTACACAAATCCAAAGAATGGGGACTTACCTGCCCAACTTCCATTTCACAACTGCTTCACTTCTACCTAACTGATGAATGAAACAAAAAAAAACTTTCCCAGCTACTGGGAACACAGATGCTTAGCACTATATTCAACATTATCAAAGCACAACTGCTGTAATGAAGATCCAGAGAAAAGGCAGCTGGTGAGTCTCTCATTCAAATATGTATTGCCCAGTCAGATCCCACTGAGAAGAGATTCACAGCTTTTAAAAAAGTTTCCTGAAATTAAATTTTCTCCATCATTTTGGTTTACCAAGTGGAACTTTCTTCCCCCTGCAGCACCACCAGTACCTAGAAAATTGTGGTGGGTGAACAGAAAATCAAAGGTGGACCACCTTGTTTAAACCAACCATCATATTATGGGGCAAAAAACACTCTGATCTGCCAGCAGGTGCAAAATAGGAAAATATTATGTAAGTGAGTATTTTGGAAAGTAAAAGCTTGATTTGTGGGATGAGCATGAGATCAGTTACATGTTTTATTTTTAATAGGTACCAGTTCCAAATGAGTTGTTTTCATCAGAAGTGCTATATGTAACAGCTGCCTGCGATCTCAAAGGACTGGATGATCTAGGACAGTTTCCTATAGTCCCATATTTTTTGTATAACCACTTAGTCTGTTTCATTCAACAAACAAAATATTTTTAAGGGCATTTTACTGCCCAGACACCTTAGACATTTAAGATCCTCTCTCTTTGTTTTTGTTTGTTGGGGTTTGGGTTTTTGGGGGTTTTTTTTGTGTGTGTTGGGGTTTTTTTACTTTTTGTTTTAGCTTTTTATAACTCAAGCAGAATACAACGATTTTTCAAGGAAAGATTCAAACTCAGTCATAAAAATGAGAAGGTGGTGGTCAGAATACTTTCACTCAGTTCTCTCTTCCTGCTTTCTTTACTCTTCTATTACCAAGTTAGCCAATGCTTTCATTTATTTTTATTACTGTTATTTCTTTTAGCAGAGACAAACATAGACCTTGGGGGTATGAACCAGTCTTGCTCAGATAGAGTGAGGAAGCCATCGCCCTCTCTTATTTTGTGCTTCAGTGCATTTCTTGCTGGCAAGTGGAAGAATGCAAAGGAGAGCCAATGAAGCTATGGCAGATTCTCCAAAACCTGGTCTCAGCCCCCTGCCACACCTTCAAGGGAGTGCAGTGCAGGCTGCCAAAGCTGCTTAGCCCTGAAACAGTTCGGGTCAGGCCAGGTAGGCATTCGAATAGGTGGGTATACTTATATACTTTTCAGCCTCCTACCTCCCCCTCCAATCTCTTCCCCTTGTTTTTAAAGACGGGAAATTACCAGTAGCCCTAAGCACATAAAATTTGACAGCGGTTTACCAGATAATTTGTATTACGCCCTTTGTCTTTGCTGGTACTTCTAGTCTTCAATAAATTCCTTCAACCATTAAACAATGTTACTCCCACAACAACATTAGCAGACATCAAAAGAGCATAGCAGGTTTCCTCCAAGTTTCTACTGCTACCCTCCAGGTACTGAAGAGATAGATGGAGACAAAAAGACATTTTTCTTTCCTTTACTCTCTTCTAAAGGATTTTGTCCTGGATTTCCATACTATCAATGAAAACGTTTTTAAAAGTAATTACATCAGGTTTTAGGGGATGGGAATTAGAAGGGATTGGTAGACTGGTTTCAATCCAGCACTTAGGTCACTGCTTTTGCTGAAATAAGAATGATATCCATTGGTACCACTACCTCAGCTTATTTAAAAGAACCTGTAGTGCTAGGAAAACCAGAAAAAAAGATTAATTATAGTACTCTTTACTCAAATCCCTAGTGATACAAGTGGTAAGGAAGAATAGTTTTTCATATGTATATATAGTTATATATATATTTACATATATATGGTTATATATACAGGCCTTGCAATTTCCAGTCCAGTGACATGGAGAGAGAACATGGACTGCTCACAGCTTTGTGCATGATGTGAACAGTGCTGCACACCTCACCTCAACTGAGACAAGCAGTGTATCTCCAAAGAATCCAGACATCCTCAAAAACATGGTTGGTTTGAGATCTACCTGGGACAACTTCAGTCCCAGAGATCTAAGGCCATCTGTGGTCTACTCAGCTCCTGAGATCTGCTGCAGCCAGTAGGCCTAAAAAGCTTATCCTTGCAAGGACTACACATGCATTAGGTTATACTAATATATACTCAGGTTTTAAAAGCAAACAAATACAAAAACATTGGAGAGATTGTTTCATCAACAACACTGAATTCAACCTTTGGAAAGAGGCAAACTCTCAGGAGGCTCCAGGGGAAAGGAGGACACTCAGATGAGGCTGAAGAAGCCCACAGGGGAAGCTGCCTATTTCATTTCTGGAATGTGGACCATGTGTGTCTATTTTTAATTTTGAACTGAGCTCCTCTGTCTCCTGCCAGAAGTCCTGAGCCCTGTGCTGGTGCAATGAGAGCAGTGTCCCAGCCATCCCCTTAATAGCTATTACTTCTTAATAAAGAGCAGCACTTAGGCAAGGGATGAGGTTACTGTCTGAGGGGTCATGATTAATAATGATTAATCTGATCCTTGCCAACATGAACTGGATCTGCCATTCACTAAATAATTACTCTGCAGCATGGATACCATTTCCAGAGGAGGCATACATTTGTCATATTAAAACCAAAAACAAACACACAGAAGGACAGGAGGATCTGACTTCTCAGTAACACTTGAGCTCACACAGGGCACCAGAAAAGTTAAGCAAAGAGAAAAAAGAAAAAAAATATCAAAGCGTAAAAGAAGTTAAACATTGATGAGCTGCCTACCTTTTGGGAGAAGCAGTGGAAAACAAATACAACTAAACCCTGAGAAGAGCAGAGCTGCGTGTGCTGAGAATATGGAGTGCTCTGCTACTTTTGGTTCCTAACTTCTGCATACCTGTAAGCAGGCACATTATTTCCACACCCACACAATTTCCTTATGTTCTTAAATGACATTTTTCTTTCCTCAGAAAGTACACAAAAGAAATCACACCCTGGGAACCATCTTTCCTGCTTTATGTTAATATACTACTTAGCACAAGGAAGTTCTGGTCCACAATTGCCATTCTTATGCAGCAACTCACCTCAAATAATATGCAACAGTAAAATAATTTATGGAGAGGCATAAATTACTGGGAAACTAATAACCACTCTTAAGAGCATATTATGAGCCATACAGAGGGACATTTGTGGTACAAAAACTTGATTCTGGGCCTTGGAGCAGTGATTAATTTCACTCCCACAAAGCACACAAACAACTGCAATGGTGCCAATGGCAGCCAAGGACACACAGGTTTTGCTGCCAAAAGGTGGCCCTATTTTGGGACTCCTCTCAGTCATTCTGTTTCACCCACCCAGAGCTTCCTCAAGACCATCCATGGAGGAAGGGATTCAAGTTCTTCAGTGCACTCAGCTGTTTTTCAGGCTTTCAAAGAATTTTTGTGATTTATATCACACTGCTTACTCTTCTGCTACAGCTTGTAGAGTCTGATTTGGACTGAGAGGCCACACAACACAAGTTGCTCTCCTGCCCCAGTGCAAATCCAACATAAAGGTTGGGTTCCTTGTGACTGTTGTGAAATCCCAGCCCCATGTGACCCTATTTGGACTCGTGCCCTCAACAGTGACAGGGCCAGGATTTACACACTGGTGACTTGCACCATGGAAAATACCATGCAGATAAGTGCCTTTAGATGACAGACCCAGGGAAGCTGGTCTCAGGTCAAGGAGGTTAAGGTGCCTTCTCTTCCAGATGCATACTGAAGAAATACCAGTAAATTAAATCCTCAGCAGTGGGGTCATGGCTTGGTTCAGCTGGGGATTTTCACTGGTGGAGCACTGTGTCTAGGTCATTTTATTAGTTTCCCAAATTATTTGAAAAAATTAAAAAAAAAATAGAATCTTTGCAAAGGTTCACAGACATTCACAAAAATTCAGCTGAAAACTAGCTCGCTAGCCCCCAGCTTTTAAGTAGCAAATGGTAGAAAATCCATACACCTATGGATTTTTACTTGACAAAAATGAAAACTAAGTTGTATTTTCACACAATTTTATAAAGGCATCATGGGGAAATGCAAATAAAGACTGAAAGAAAAAGAAGGGAAAAGGCCCAACAACAGCATTGAAATAAATCTTTAAATTCTGAGACAGGGCACAAGAGGAGGGGGCAAAACCCGGCAAAGAGAACTAAATACAGTGCAATGTTTTTCCCCTTCACAAAGTGAAACAAACTGTTCCTAAAATAACGCCTCCTTGGTTTTCTGGCAATTAGTATCCTGAAGGATTAGCCTACAATCGTCAGCAAGTGTTTGCCTTTCCCAGCCGATGTCACCATACAAGTCTGTGTTTATCTACAAGGCCCAGGGGATAATTTATAAGCTGAGCTGAGGTCCTGCATTCACAGACAAATGTTCCATGCTGCCACCCACCCTCCTGTGCTAGTTTCCTTGCCATCCACCTCCTGTCCCCTGAAATACTGACAGGACCAACAAATACTGACAGGGGCACAACAAATGAGCTTTAAAGCCTCTGGAGCAGGCATTAGCCTGATATGTTGCCGAGCAAAAAAAGAGCTTCTGAGGTGGTAAATAAATCAGTAGACATTAAAAATTAGATTTCAGAAAGAAAGCAAATGCTTTTAAAAATTTTTATTTATTACTGACCTAGAAAACATTAAAGAGGATGGGATTGTTTTTTTCCCTCCAAAAACTATTGCCTAGTCTATAATTAAAATAGTCAATGTGCTCTAGGTCCAACACTTAGGGTTTGTTAGAGATGATGTTTTGTAAAGCCTCTCTACAAACAAGGTGTTCTCATTTAATTTTTAATCTCCTCTACAAGTGATCTGACCCTGATCTAGTCATATTGTAAATCAAGAGTGCATCAAAATAAAGAGTAAAATCAGTAGAAGTGTTTAATTTCTAAATAAATTTTCTCCTCATGTGTTAGAACCTCAACACGAAAAAAATTAACTTCTATTTGAGAGAATGGGAAGCTAGTCTTTAAAAAAAAGTAATACGAATCTTTGTGTCGGTGGTGAGCTGATAGTATGGCTAAAGACAATGCATTTGTTATTTTGAAAGTATTAATGTAAAAAACAAGCAACATCAATGCAAGACTCCATCCTACAAAGCATTTATAAATGTGACCACTGCTGCTCACATCAGAATCCACCACATGATAGATCTGGTCTCACATCTCAGCCATGATGAACAAAACAAGGTCCAGAGATATAATTAAAGCTGATGAACACACATGTTGAAAACAAAAACTTTTTTTTTCCTGAGAACTCATCTCTTTTCCCATCAGTGAAATACCAGGAGTTTCTGGAGCTTTGTGAACACTTTTTGAATCTGCTTCAGATCTATACCTGGTCACAGGTTGTTCTCAAGGTACATTAGAGAGCAAAGTTATTTGATCTTTGAGATAACTGCTTCACTCTGCCTCATTTAACATCAAATGACCTAAGATTTATAAAAAGTTCCTGCTCACATTAAATTTTGTTTCAGCTTTGGAGTGGATGATCTATGGATTCAAATTTCCCTTTAGCTATGAAGCCAGAAGGAAATGACAACTGAAAAATTAGGGACAAACTCTGAATAAGTGCAAAGCCAGAGAGGTCTCTTCTCTCTCTGAAGAGACCTCCAGCTGTCTGTCATTCCTGTGCAGTCCACCTGACTTGGAATTATTGTGCCCCACAAGGGGTCCCACTGACATCAATTTGACCAATTTCAGAATAAGGGCCTGTTCATTCCCAGTAATGAATATTGAAATTCGGCCACCGGTTTTCTGTTTGTGAACAAGCTTTTACATGTCTATCATGAGGAACCTCAGTAAAGAATGTTCTTGTGATGGTGTCACTTTGGAACAAAAGCATGCAATGAATGGCACGTTTCTCTGTAGCTATCACCCATACAGGCAGCTACAGTACGAGACCAAAGGTTGCATGCATTTAGCCAGCATGAAAGTGCAATATTCTTTAAGAAAGGCATTGCCTGGAGTGGATTTTTATAAAGAAACAGAATTCATGAATAAATAAACCAGATGGGAATAAGTCAGGCTATGGCATTACCAGCACCTAGTGTAATGAATCCCTGATCTTGCTTGAGGGTTTTTCTACAAATAACAAATATAACAACATTAATGCTGAATCATTGCCAGCCATGTCAAAGACTCTGACTGTGTTAAGGAACCCCGATATGCCACAGCCCAGTTCAAACCAATAAGATGTTAACATGTTCTTTAATTTCCATCAGTTAAGGTACATATTGACTGACCTGATCTGAGTCTTTCACTTGTGCATTTTTCCCTTTTCTGCAACCACAACTCATGAGAAGTTTTGCATCTCCAATGACTTTTCCCTACAAGAGATAAGGCAAGAAAAACATCAGTACAATCTGAACAACCAAAGACCAAGAAGCTTGTATTTATGGCCAGAGGCAAGGGAACAAGAGACATTAGGGAAGTTTGTAGACAGTCCCTGTATTACTTGGAGATACCCTTCCACATATTTATGTGTACTTCCCAGGATGCCAAAGGGACTTCATCAAAGGCCAAACAACACAGCATCATCCATGTCACATAGACAAGGGCAGAAGGAAGGGAAGATGTGTAGAAATCTACAGTAGGAATGTGAACAAGACAAGCTAAAAAGGAACAGGTTATTTTAACCCCATGTTTTCATGCACATACATGAAGAAGAACAAGTCTACCACACTCAGGCAGTACAATTATAAAAATGGAGTGAACTGGGATAAAGCTCTTGCAGCAGCATTTCTGTTCATCACTACCTCGTTAGTGCTTACTAGATGCAGCAAGATTTGGAGAAATAAAGCCTACAGGTGTGACACTCCCATTTCAACAACTGGTTCATACTGGCAAGTCCTTGACAAGACCTAAAAAGCCCACCCTAACTCAACACTGCAGTCTCCTGGCACAGACCCTACTATGCTGATAACACACTGGGGCCAACAGGTGTTTCCAAAGAAACAGGGTCTCCTTTCCCTTCTTTTGCCCACAGTCAGTGGTTTTGGAAATATGCTTAGTTCAATTACCTCCTTTTCACTGACAAACCATCAGGTTGACTGATTATGATTGGAGCAGCAAGGTCCCTCACTTTAACCTGGTTCTTTTCTGGGGAGAATTTTAATTGCTTTGGTTATTTACCACTGTGGTTTTGGATCTTATCAAATTTGGATGTCTTGATTAATCACCATGGCAGATAGGGGCTGGGATCCCAGGTTTGGTTAAGATGTTCCTTGAGCTCACACAGTAACACAGCCCAGTTGAGTCCCTGCAAACCCATCATGATTACTTGCTTTCCCACAGACACATGCTCACAAAGATGTTGTCTTTTTTTCAGATTGTTTCTGTCAAATGCTGAAAAACAAACATTCTCAGCATCTACTGGGCAACAGAGGGAGAATCTGCTCATGTGACGGGGAGTCACAAGATTTCAGATGAATGAGTTTATATGGAAAAGGAGACTTCAACATTAAAGCAGTTAGTGCATTTAGCCAAGTGGCAATGCTCTGCCCTAAATGATGTGGAAGGAAAAGGGCATGATTAAAGGAATTGCAGCCATTGCTCAGTGTCAGGACACAGCAGAGAGTTGACCTTTGGTGGCAGGAATGACAACAAGTGGATAAACTTCTGGTCAGCTCAGTGAGCCTACAACCTGCCAGGTGTGGTGAGGTCTCTTACTCGGTGACCACAGCATCTCTCAGAAGTACCAGCAAGGTCAGACAATGTGCAAAAATTATCTTTTCTCCTCTAAAAGTAGGGGAAAAAGACACTGAAAAGACTGTACCTACACCTGACACCTAACCAAAATGCCTGATATTTGGGCTGTCGATTGCAACCTGTCAGACTTCAAGTTTTTCAGCAAACTACTTGCAACTGACCTCCTATCATGGTGATTCTCATTTATTAAAGGTATTTTACTTTTGCCTCATTACTACAGTCTGTAGTCTCTTAAATTGGAAAACCATTCCCCAGAAAGAAATGATTAAGCTAAATTTAAAGCAGTTGCATTTGGTTCTTATGTCAGAGACAGGAAATTGAGGCACAGGGAGAGACTTGTCTGTCTAACCAAAGGGACTTCCCAGACACCCCACAGTATATGAGACAAGTTAGAGATACAAAAGGACCTAAGTGAGTCCCACACATTCCTAGCAGGCAACAGGACACCTTAGGCTGCCTGTTGCAGCAACATACAGCTGTGTTTAGGAAACTTCATACATGGTGGTTAACTCGTCCCAGATCCACTGTAAACTCCTTATGTTGAAAATGACACCCAAGCCCTTTTTAAACCACAGACCAAGGAAAACCTCCCAGTTTTAGACCTTTTTCTCTGGCTTTTAGGATATATTGCTGTGCAACCTGATCTCATGACAACCCACAGCCATGTTCTCCTGTCCAGTGAGAAGTATCACCACCTACATTGAACAAAGAATGGCACACAATTACTTGGAAAATTAATATCAAAAGGGACATATATCCCAAAACTTGGTAGTTTGTTCTTTACCCCTGGCATTACAATATAGGGGCTTTCATTCCCTGAAAAGGCAACTGAAAGACATGCACTGAATGAATAATTCCAACTCTTTTTCCAGATGCAAATGCACCACTCCTAAAGTACATTGTCCAAATTACAGAATCACAGAACGTCTTGGACTGGGAGGGACCTTGAAGATCATCTAGTTCCAACAATCCTGCCATGGGCAGGGACACCTCCCACCAGCCCAGGTTGCTCCAAGCCCCATCCAACCTGAGACACTGCCAGGGATGGGGCAGCCACAGCTTCTCTGGGACAGGGGCTCATCAACCTCACAGCAAAGAATTTCTTCCTAATGTCTAATCTAAATCTCTCATCTTTCATCTTAAAACCATTTTCCCTCACCTTATTACTACACATTCCTGTAAATGTCCCTTCCCAGATTTTCTATAGTCCCTTCAGGTACTGGAATGTCCTCTAAGGTCTCCCCAGAACCTCCTCCAGGCTGAACAACCTTAACTCTCTCAGCCTGTATACAGAATAGAGCTGCTCCAGCCCTCAGATCATCCTCATGGCCTTCTCCAGATTCACTCCAAGAACTCTATGGCTTTCCTGTGTGGGGTGCTCCAGAATTGAACACAGCACTGCAAGGGAAGGGTCTCATGCGAGCAGAGTAGAGAGAGGGAATCTCTCTCAGCAGCCAGCACTTATTTCCAGCTCATGGTGAGCTTCATCATCCATGACCCTCAAGTCCTTCTCCTCAGGGCTGTTTTAAATCCATTCTCCTCCCAGCATCTTTTTGTGCTTGGGACAGCCCTAACCCAGGTGCAGGACCTCTTACTTGGCCTTGATGATCTTCATGAGGCTGGCATGGGCCCCCCTCTCCAGCCTGTGCATTACCCCTCTGGATGTCCTTCCTTCAGCTTGTAACCATATCACACAGCTCCATGTCACCAGCAAACTTGCTGAGGGTACATTTGGTCCCACCATCCATATCTCACTGATAAAGATGTTAAACAGCACTACTAGCTACTAATTAGTTACTACCTCTACTTTTTTTTTTTTTTTTTTTTTTTTTTTTATTTGGGGATAGGTGTCTAACATTAGGCAGCTAAGCTGAAAGGCAAGGGAAAAAAAAAAAAGCATATGGACAACATTTGCAGCCAGTCGCAACTCTGTTCAAGAGCAGATGGAGGCCTTGTCATTCAGGGGTTTCCTCGCATACATGAGGCAGTTCAGTGGAGATAAGGAAAGGGGCTTCTGTTTGAATGCTTCTGTCTGGAACCAGATTAGAAGAAAGCATGCTTTTCTGCAGCACACGCCTCGTGTTACATTAAACATGCATATGCAGCTTCAGCTTTTATTCAGCAAGCCGAAACAGAGCCCTCCAGGGTGCAAAGGGTCAGTGAGTTTTTGTTTGTTTATCTGCATGTTATTTTACAGTTTCTAGTGCCCAGGGAGTTTGTTAAGAAACTAAAACACCTTGCCAGGGTCCATCATGCTGTGGTTGTTGCCTCCACATACACCCCTCCCTCCTTTGTCCAGCAGCACCTGATGCTTGCAGGGAAGGGAGAGGAGGACACAGCAGAAAGGAGCTGCATCTCTCAGGGTGGTATAGATGTTCAGTCTTCATTTGTGGAGCATTGTTTCTACGTTTTGTGGCACCTTAACAACAGGACTGGGGAGGAGCATAGTGATCTTGAAAGCTCACAGATGTATTGGTACTAAATGATCCTCTGCTCTTGATGCAGTGCTCTGGTTTAGGAGAAGGTAGGCACAAGGATTTTCCTTGGAGGAGCTCATTTTACCTTCTGCTGACTCCCACCCATTGTCAGACATGTTCCTTCCCAAGGCAAAGAGAAACAAGGCTCCTGGGTCCCATTACCCCATTCCTTATAGAGAGCCCCACTGGCTTCATTCTCCTCCTAGCACCATGGGCTCCAGTGGTTGGTCAAAGCTGACAGAAAATAATAAAAATAATAAAAGTAATAAGCTAAATTACTTTAGCTCCATGGCTGACAGGAGATGATCAGTTGCTAGCTTTAACCTTGGCCTGTGGTTGAGAAACACCAAACTGTGTCACCCTGGAGTCACAGGAGGGCTTTACACCAGCAGCTTTGGAGGAGGCACAGGGGGGGACACAAATCACCACCGTGCAAGACCTGGCACTGCTGCCTTTCTCAAGAGAAGTCCCACACCAAGCTGCCAGCACTCTTTAGAGGAGTCAGACACAATGCACATGGCCCTGGTGTGCCTCCACAGAGCTGCCAGACTTTGTGGTCTGGAGGGACTGGCTGGGATTTACCAGGGGATCTCATCTTCCTCCTGCTCTCCCAAGCCTGTGGGTGGAAAGAGCAGCCCGAGGGTGAGCTCAGTAGAGCAGCACTGTGCCACGCATCTTGCAGGACCACTGCCAGGTCCAGCTGGGTTCTGACCTGCTCTGTTCCCATCAGCCTTCCTTGCTTTTGAGCAATGGTCATCAAAAGTAGTGACAATAGTTTCGTCCCCAAGGCTCTCCACATGTCCCCTGTCTCTCAGCTGCTCATTCTCTCTCCACTTCTGCTGCCTTGCAATACCCTCAAAATGTCCCCCCACCCACATGTAAAACATCAGGTACAGAAAGGACAGTTAAGCCTTGGCTCAAGGCAACCTAGAGAAGAGCAAAACTTCTGGAATGGCTTTTTTCAAGCATTTCACACTTCTGGAGCAGCATGACTCTTTAGAGAAGTACTTTCCTGAAAGCTTTGTGAAGCTGAGCTAAGCAGTGCTTCATAACCTCTTCCCTTTTCTTCTCCTGTCTTATATCACCAAAATCGCTCTCCAGCATGATACCTGCATAAACACAATGACCAATTGTACCTGCTGAAGGATGACAAGTGTTTTGGAAGACAATGCGGTCTTTTTCTGACTCCTCTCCATCCATCCAAATATCCCAACAATTGCAGCCACCTCTTCTGACACCCTGCACCAGGTAGGCTGTGCAATTTTGTCTGTTGTCCTGACACTGAGTTTAGTAGTAATTTTTAAATGAAAATCATTACTGCATTTTACCATGTTGGGCTACTAACTGACAAGCGAAGAAGAACATGATAGTTTGTTGTGTTGTTGGTTTTTTTTCCCCTTGGGTCATAGTTAATTTTTTAACCAAGATCAAAACATGCATCTAGCACTACAACCCTAAAAACATTCCCCAAGGGTGCATAAATGACAGTAGGAAGAACAGCATATTCATTGTTTATGTTTTTCACCCTGTTCTGTCAGGGTGATCCACACGTCTCAAAAAACTGATGCCCAAGTGCCTACAGGGGTAGAGAAGGAGAGGAGAAAGGGGAAAGACGAAGGGAAAAGAGAACTGAATCCAAGGTGGAGGCAAGCGGCAGTACAACAGACAGCTGGTGTTTGGGTGGTGGTAAATCACCCTGAAATGAGCCTCTTCCCTCAGCTCAATGAGGCCTAAACAACAAAGGAAGGCACAGCTTGCAGCCGGACAGCCTGCTAGCCAACCACAGACACACATGACAGCTTCATTCAGGAGCCCGGAGTCAATACAAAAGCTTCGAAATCAATCCGACATCCTGCGACCTCAAACAATGCGCCAAATCTTCTCAGAATTGGAGCCCCAAATGAGGGGGAGCAGCATTCAAGGGAGATCAAACCGCAGGGCTGGCATTGAAAGGGACTAAAAAGGAGAAGAATGTTCCCAGTTTATTAATGGTGAGGTCTGACCGGCTGCATCCCAGCCGCCATAGGTTACGTTCATTAAAGGGCAGCGCTTTGCACATATTATGCAGAGAGCCCAGAGAGTATGTGTGTGTGTGTGTGTGCGCTCGTGAGCATGCCCCTCACTTGCTCAGGATGTGCCTTTCTGCTTAGCACTGTTGTCTCCATCAGAAATTCCTCCTGTGTGAACCACAAATGGGGTTTTTTCCCACTTGAGCCACTGTATGAGCACAGAGGCGCGCACGCCCTTGCACATACACACACTCTCTCTCATTCCTGAGCCTGAAAAGCATAAAAGAACTCAGACAGGCTCTTTCCAAGGAAAAAAAAAAAAAAAAAAAAAAAAAAAAAAGCCCAGCCTTTCACATCCCCTTCCCTCCTGGCCGTGCTTTCAGCTCACACACTTGCAAAATCTATTACAAAAGGCTGAAGCATTATGCGATTGCTGCTGCTGCCGATGGAGTTGATTGCTCCATAAATGCTTGCCCACTTCTACATGCTACAAAGGACCTGGTCCCAAAAGCAGTGCAAACCCACAAAGCGGAAAAAAAAAAGAACTGCTTTCGTTTACAGGAGTTGCCCCCTCTGGGTAGGACTGTCCCATCTGGGGTTGTTTCACCTGCAGCATGTGTCTTGTAGCACAGCACACAAATGGCACCCTTCCCCCTACAGCAACAAAAAGGCCAAGCAAACCCTTTTTATTAGCTTCCTTTTCAGGCAGGTGGAAAAGTAGAATATAGATACACACATACAAAGAAAAAAAAAAAAAAAAAAAAAAAAAAAAAAAAAAAAGTTCTAGAACATGAGGAGATGAAGAGAAAGGGATGAAATTTTCCAAAGCTGTCTACAGATTTTGGTGGGCATTTCCCATGCAGTTTCAGTGAAGATGTGTCAGAGCTAAATCACCTTTGGTTTTAAGGTCACCCTTAAAAGATCACCCTGATCTTAGGTTCACACAGGTATGGCTGTGGGAACCACACAGTAAGCAGTAATCTCTCTGAAATTTGATGAAACTCAGGTGCACAGAAACCAAAACCAATAACTGTTCCTTTAGGAAGCAGCAGTTCTATCACATTTTATTCTCAGGTGGGGAAATTAATTTTAACTCTCCTCAAAAAAAGACTGTAATGCTTTACTTCCCCTTTACTTCACTGCTCTGCACAATTATTTTCACAGCTCTGGAGTCCTCAGAGAGCATGAGCATGATCCCTATCTCCTCCTCTGAGAAGACAGCTCTATTTTTACTGTGTGATCATGTTATCCAGATGTCAGTGGGCAACTGTGCAAAGACAAGTATAGCAGATTCAACAAGCTTTTTCTCCAGCACAAGGAAGGAATGAAGTTCAGCTCTACATACGAGACAAGGTGATATACTAAACACCAAGCAAGAAGACTGGAGAAGTCCTCACCTGATTTATCAACAGTAAGACAAAAGCCTCTCACTTGGCCTTTGTAGGAAGAGGAAAACTACAGTCAGGTTGGGCAAGTGCCCAAAGATGTGGTAGGTGAATGTTAGAAAACAATGGAGGGCTGCAACAATTCATAGCAATGCAGATGAAACAGTCTGCAGGGATCAGGCAGAGAAAGACTCAAGGTTAAGTTTTTTGGGAGAATAATAAGGTTGAAATTCTTATGTTTTAAAATACGTTTTTCTTCACACTGAAAAAACACTTTTTGTTTTATATATCTAGCAAGTTGAAATGTACGTTTTTTAAATTCAGGAAAAATTAAATCTTATTTGAATGAGTTGCTTAATTGTTGGGGGGGGTTTGTGGGTTTTTTTGTGGTTTCATTTTTTTTCTTTTTCTTTTCTTGCTTTCCTGCTTTAAACTCTGCTATTTGAATAATTTAACGATCTTTCTTAAATATTTCAAAAATAAATCACAGGCTTGTGTTTCTATTTCATGTTAAAATTAATCAGTAGAGGAATGTCTGAGCTGGAAGTTAAAATTCTGCTCCACCAAGCTGGTGATGCATAATCTTTCCTCCACAGACTCTCTGGTGAATAAAAACTTCTCTGCAGAATTAATGTAATATAAAAAGTTCTTTGTGCAGGCATAGAGCACAACCATGGTCCAGGATCTGCATCCTGCCAACAGGGCTTGAGATTTCCAGAGCTAATTGGTTTGTAGAGTTTTCCCACCCTGCCAAGCACAAGCGTGGAGCCCCCAGCTGAATACCATCCACAGGCACATCAAGCCAGAGTCCCACTCTGCCAGTCAGGATGCTGACAGTATTCTTAGAGCTCCAAATGGCCCACATGGGTGATGATTGTTTTGGGATTCCATGCTCATTCCCATCAAAGAGGAGCAGATAGGAAAAAAAAAAAAAAAAAAAAAAAAAAAAAAAAAAGAAAGAATGGTGTTTGTCAAAATGAGAGACTTTGAAAAATGTCTCTGAATGAGATGACAGCCTGTACCAAGGAACCCCAAATCTCATTAAGCATCAATGGGAATTAAACTCAAGTTCATAAATTGTGTAGGCACCTTTAACTACATTTCCATGAAGTACTGACACAAAATCAATACATTTATAAAAATTCAGAAAAGTACACCTACACCCCCACCCACCCGGTCTCCTAAAGTCCTTGTTCATCAAAATGAAGCCAAGAAGACTCACATATATATAATTTAGTGAAATTAATTTAGTCCCTAAATCACTGAGACATATTCAAGGCAAGATCCACTTTGTATGCAATCAAGAAAATCCAAAATGCATGAACTATGTGAATCGATACCAAGGAGCTGTTAGCTAACATACTGAATCCAAAAAGCAAAATAGAAAAATTGGGTGTGAAAAGGGAATGGACAGATGTAAACTATGTTGTTGCTAAGTTGCCTTTTGTTTTGTGTCAAATTTTTATTTAGTTTTGTGACAAAACTTCAAAAGTCATGCCTTTTGACTCAAAGAAGTCCACAGTGGATGATTTTACACTAATACCACCAAGTAAAGTGTTAGATTAACATATGCAACCATATGCACAGATTATAATCATCACAGGCAACATGTTTCCTCTCCTTCAGCTGGACAAACTTTTCAGCATCCCCCCTCCTAAGCATGGCTGAAGTTTGTCTGGAGGAGGGTGGGCGAGCTGGAAATCTGAGACACATCCTCCTCCTCCTTGATCGAGGACAGACATCTCCATCTTTCCTCCCCATGTGCAGCCTACACAAACTGACACGGAAACAGCTAATTTACTGCTTTGTGTCAGGAATGCAGCCAGGGCTTTGGTCCCCTTCGCCCCAGACCCCCTTGGCGGGGCTGCTTCATCCCAAAAAGGGTCACCCCTTCCTCCTGCCCCTCCTCTTCAACACACACTCCTCCTCCTCTTTTGCTTTTGTAACTTATCTCCCTGCGAGCTACTTCCCAACAGGAGTTGAAATTAAGCAGGCTGCCCATATGCCATGGCTCACTTGTTGTCTGTTCCCCTCACAGCCATCTGGCCTATTTGCTCAGCCAAAGGGAGAAAAAAAAAAAAAAAAAAAAAAAGGGGGGGGGGAAACCAAGAAGAAACAGAAAAAGAAAAAAGGGGAGCTGAGGGGAGAAGAAGAAGGATAAAGCCAGGCACAATGAAGACGAGGTGGTGATGCTGTCTCTTGCATCTGCTCCTTGGCCAGGCTCCCGGATAAGATCAGTAATGGAGAGCAGCAGAACTAGTGACAATTAACCCAAACACGGTCCTGTTTATTTAACCTGTTCAGAGAGATCAGCTCCCCTGGCAAGAAGGCACAGTGCTCCAGCAAGGAGCTTCCCATGGGGAAACCTCCAGCCAGAGGTGGCGAAGGGAGATCCTCATCTCCTGAACCAGGCTGGAAAAACACCCCTCTAGTTCAGAGCACAACAACTGTGCTGTTTGACTGTAGTTTTTCTCAACTTTAAAAATCAATTTTTTTTACTTTTTTTTAATACAGCAAGGAGAGGTGGCTTGGTTGGGAGGAGTTGCAAGTCTGCCCTGGTATTGATGCTTCAGAAAGAGAGGAAAAGAAAGGGGAGAAGGGAATAAACCAGAAGAGAAAAAGCAAAATTAACCCAAAAAACCTTGTCATTTATATGCTGCTCCTCTAAATACAGAAGTTTTTAGCCTTGCAAGGTGCTGAGTGCAGAGAGTGTGTTGTTGCTTTGTTTGTTGGTTTTTTTTAAAGGAGAAAGTAAAAAGAGTAGCTCAAGAATCTGCAAGTCTCACCATCCCCAAACATTTGTGGAAGGCTGGGGAGAAAGTCTGGAAGTGGCGCTCAAACACAGAGGAGAAGAAAAGATGATCTTGAATGAACATGGTACCTTCCCATTCATGCTTATGTTTTCCCATTGCAGCCTGACTCTACTGAAGACCAAAACTATGCAGCTCGAGTGTTATCATGTCTGAGTGTTTTTCTGCTTGCAACTCTCAAGCCAAAAGAACATTTTCCCTCTAAAACTTCCCATTTTTCTAAAACTACATCTGCACGTGTATACACGTAACATCCTCCAGTGCAAAGGACATGTTGATTTTTCCAGCAATTGCACTCCGTCCGTACAGGTGAAGACCAACTCTTTGCCCACCCAAGCACCTTGCTTGCACCCTTCAGAAAGGAAGAAATACTTTATGAATGCAAAATCTTTGTGACAGTGGAAACAGAAACCAGTAGTTCACCTAAATTCCCTCACTCTACAGCAGATGCTCCTACTTTGGGAACTGTTAAAAGCAGCAACAACAACAGCAGTTGAAGAGAAGCCCTCTGCAAGGGGATCAATTCCACCACAGGTTTCAGCTGACACTGCCAGCCCATCCATGCTCTGCTCTTGTGGTTTTTGATCTCACCATGAAGAACCTCCATGTAGTCATTCCCTTCTATCTTACTGCAGCCCATCCATTATCCTCTATCTAATTGCTTGCACAGCACTGATGCAACAGATGTATTTCCTACAGCCGAACAGTATTCCTAAGAGTTGGCATCTGACAGGTCAAGTTCCTCAGTCTGTTTGGTATTACTACAGTGAGAAGATGTTCGAGTGGACAGAAAAACACATGGAGCCAGCAATAAATCTGATTCCGCCATTCAGATTTTCTTTTAAACAAGAGGAGGCTTGCCAATTATCATCTTACATTATTCTACAGGAACATGATGGAAAGGAAAGGGCAAGGGTGTTAAGTGCAATCAGTCCAATACACTCTTAAATCAGAATTCCCCAGTTAGGTACAATGAGGAACTGCAAAGTCAATGGGAAGGGGGTGAGCTATCACAAACTGGGAAGATTTGTGGGAAGAGTATTTTGGAGGTTTTGTTTGTACGTGTGGGAGCTGGGAGAGACTAACTCTGAGCAAATAGCATCCAAGCTGACGCCTGAACTTGGCACAGTCCCCTAGGGTCCACACTTCAGATGATCATAGAATCATTTAGCTTGGAAGAAATCTTTAAGATCAAGTCCAACCATAACCTAGCAGTGCCAAGCCAACCACTAAACCATGTCCCTAAGCACCACATCTACACAGTTTCTAAGTACTTCCAGGAATGGGGACTCCATGACTCCTTTGGGCAGCCTGGTCAGGGCCTGACAACCCTTTCAGTGAAGAAATTATTCCTCATATACAATCTAAACCTCCTCAGGCACAATCTGAGGCCACCTCCTTTTGTCCTATCACATAGTACTTGTGAGAAGACACAAACATCTACCTTGCTTCAACCTCCTTGTAGAGACCCAAAGGTCTCCCCTCAGCCTCCTTTGCTCCAGGATCAACACCCCCAGCTCCCTCAGCTGCTCCTGGGCAGACTTCTGCCCCAGACCCTTCCCCATCTCCCTTGCCTTTCTCTGGACACACTCCAACCCCTCAATGTCCTTCTTGTCCTCAGGGGCCCAGAACTGACCCCAGGAATCAGGCTCACCAGTGTTCAGTACAGAGGGATGATCCTTTCCCTGGTCCTGATGGCCACACCAGTGCTGATACTGGATGCTGTTGGCCTTCTTGGCCACCTGGGCACACGCTGCCTCACAGTCAGCCAGGTGTTGTCCTTTCCCACTGGGCAGCATTCCAGCCACTCTTCCCCAGGTCTGTTGCATTGGCCTCAGCCCAATGATTCAACCTGTCAAGGTGCCTCTGCAGAGCCTTCCTATCAGACAGGTCAACACTCCTGTTCAACTTGGTGTCATCCGCAAACTGACTAAGGGTGCACTTGATCTCCTTATCGAGACCACTGGTAAAGACATTGAACAGAACTGGCCCAATACTGAGCCCTGGGGAACACCACTGGTGGCTGGCCACCAGATGGATCCAATTCCATTCACCACAACCCTTTGGGCCTGGCCATCTACCCTAGTTTTTTTCTCCCAGTGAAGCATACACTTATCTAAGACATGAGCAGACAGTGTGTTCCAGAAAATGTTGTGGGAGATCCTCTGATGTGTCCACTCTCAGAAAGATATCTGTGGCATGTCAAGGAGCAGCAGATGCCATCTTCCACATCTCTGACTGGAGTTTTTAAGCAACAAGCCACTCTGGAAACACATCATTCCACAGTTCCTCTCACTGTTCTGAGGTTCCAAAATATAATTGTATCTGCATGACGGGCTACGGGAAGATGTTGTCCTCTCATCACTACATTATTGGTGTGGTGCTGAGAAATTCTGGAGTCCTAGATTTGTTTTTCCTCTGTGAATCTGCTGTTTTTGGAAGGTCCCTTTAACTCCCTGGGATTCTTTCTATCCTTCCATGTTTAAAGGCAAGAATTTTTTTCTTTATCGGACTTCTTCATGGAGCCTGATAGAAGTTTTCCAAACCAGTATTAGGATCTCCTCTCATCTAACATGTGCATGGTGTTCAGCTCTGACACCTTGATTTACAGCAACAGAACCTAAGGCCTTCAAAAGTTCTCACATCCAAATATTAGACTGCTTCAGACATATGAATCTGTCAAGATCTGCACCATTCAGCTGACAGCAGGAATTTAAAAGGCCACTAGCAGTGAAACCCAGAGGATTCTTTTCCCCCATCTTAGTCTATCAAAGGCCAAAGGACTTCTGTTACCCTTAATGCGGAGCTTCCTCAATGCCTAACCTTGCCAGCAAGAGGAGAAACACCCTCTGGGACTATTGCTACAGGATGTTGTGATCTGTTTGTTGACCTAGGAAGCCCAACCACATTACTGGTATGAAGAGTTAAAGATGTAAGGGCAGCCTGAAGACCTGAGCACAGCAGCTGAGTGTTGGTCCAAGTCCCCAGTGCTTGTCTTAGCTGGTGGTTCTAACCCTTACGGGTGTTTTAAAGCTGCTTGCTTTCCTCAGCTCCCCGTATCAGGTCTCTCAGCACCAAGTTGGAAATCTAAAAAATCCCCAAGGCTCTGAGTCGCAGTGGGTCACAAATTCACTATTTCAGACTAGACCTAAGCCTACACACTGGTAGCAAGAGAAAGGAAAGAAAAGCCCTGGGGGGTTTGTTGTGTTTTATACCACTGAAAGAGCTGGACTTAAAATTACAGGAACTGGAGTGATAATAGGCAAGTTGGTGGAAAGCACAAGAGACATCCAGCAGCTGGACAGGCAGCCTAATTTGCGGTGGAAGAGAAACAGTACAACAAAAAGCCCCTTAATTCCCAGCAGGGGCTGGGGGCAGACAGGGAGGAACAGCAAGGGCAGGGTGGTGTGGTGGCTTCTTGCTAGAGACAGCATCCTCCCTGGCCTGCCTGGACTTCCAGAGGCCTAAATCAAACCAGTAGGAGCAACTTGAATGTTCTTAAATCTTCAGTTTTGGACCCGGTTTAGCAGTGATGTCAGTTTAAAAAACAAACAAGCAAACAGGAAAACCCCCAACTAATGATCTCATGTATCTAGCCAAATGTTTTCAAAAAAGCTGCTTTATTTTCATTTACTTTCCCTGAAGGCAATACAGACTTTTATGTGGATGTCTGAAGCCTGAAACACACTCTGATTTCTGCAGATTTTCATTCTTTGACAAAAGAATTACATTTTTTGGAAGCAAGGACAAGTTTCTTTTTGTCTGAAGTCTGAGGGAGATCTTTCCAATCCAACATAGCAAGCTTTCTCAAACTTTTCTTCTCACTCTTATTTCACCACCTTTTTCACATTTGATGTTCACTCTCACCTATACTGGGAGTTGGTCTCTTCTCCCAGGCATCTCTTAGTAATACAAGAGGCATGGGCTTAAGCTCTGACAGGGGGAGGTTTAGGTTGGATATTAGGAAGAAATTCTTTACAGAGAGGGTGATCAGGCATTGGAACGGGCTGCCCAGGGAGGTGATGGATTCTCCATCCCTGCAGGTTTTTGAGAAGAGAATGAATGTGGCACTCAGTGCCATGGGCTGGGAACCACAGCAGAACTGGATCAAGGGTTGGACTTGATGATCTCAGAGGTCCTTTCTAACCTGGCTGATTCTGTGACTCTATGATGCACTTGTTCATCGTATTCTCCTCAAGAGCAGCAGGAAAAGTCACTGGGGGAATGATGAAACATATACAGAATTCTTAAAATATTCCAAATACATCAAAGTGTCATGTAGGAAATGGGAAGGAACAAAGCCACTATCCCTGTTGCTAAATAGGCAAGCAACTGAACTAATATCATAGTGTCAATAGTCCTTACGGTAAAATAACATCCTTCCTTTCAACCCTAGATGCTAGAAACTGTGTTGCTTTTAACTCTTATCACCCACACCTCCCACCCACTCATCTGAGAAGATTAAAATTGAGGTCTGGGCTTTTGAGTCAGATTACAAACATCCAAACATGACATTTAGCCAGACTTGGTTTTGGTCACTTCTTCTCTGAAACTCTGTGTCATGGGTCTGGCAGGAGGTTCTTTTAACCTTCTCCAGAGAAATGAGCCACTGAGAACCAGAAACCACATGTGAGGAACTAAAAAAAATAAATAAATATTGCTTTGTGATGGGGGCAAGTTTCTAAATGCCTGGTCAGAAGCTGGTTCTTCCCAACATAAAGTCCTGAGCAACTGAGTAGACAATCCCGAAGAAACATGTTACGGAAGATAAAGCACTATCCTGGAAATTGTGAAATTTAAGCTTTTTAGAACAGCAATGCCATGTATAAATAACCTGTGGCAACTCAGGTTACAGCTGTGAGCCTCAGTTTCCCCTGAAAACTGATATCCAATGCAGTCTGGCTGTCCTCACAATAAAAAAAATTTAAAACCCCACCACCAACAACAAAACAAACCTATGCTAAAAGAGGTTGATATCATTGGTATTATTTTAGAACTAAAACTTTTGAGGTGACCAGACCCTTTGGTCCCTTGGTCCCCTGAGGGAAGGTCTTCTTTTTTTCTTTAATGAAAACGTTTGATTTGCAACTCTGGGATGAGCTCAACCTTCAGATTGTTACAGCTGAAGACACCCTAGCTGAGTTCAGAGTTCCCAGTTCTCTTGTGCTTTTTCAAGTCCCCTTTTTAGTTTCAGTTTTTATTTCCTGTCACTCACACAAAAACTCCTCTCATTTTTGGGGCTTCAAATTCAAACATAAGCCAAAAGCATTGCTGACTCAATTTTTTTTTTTTATTTCTCTCATTTTTACTAGAAACTAGAGTAGGCCAAGTAAAATTAAGCAACTCTGAGATATATCACTTTGGGGTCCAAAATGCTTTGTAGACCTTAGGAACTGCCTCCTGTACTATAGAGGGTGGAATGTGTTACCATATGGCTTGTTTGAAGAAAGGCTTGATGTTTTCATTTTAAGCACAAAATTCATGTTTACATCTCCTTGGCTTGCATACTGGATGCACCTGGGCTTTGAGGTCCAAACCCCTTTGGACTCTAAGATCCAGACTGTCATGCAAATGTGATGCAGTATATGTGCTGAAAATACACACAATTAAAATAAAAGTAAATAAATTTAAAAAAACACAAAAAACAAAACAAAACAAAAACACGCACACACACACAAAAAAACCCCTCTCTTGCTGAACACAGAAGGGAGCAGCTTTCCTTCTGGAGGTGAACAGGGGTTCATGGCTGAGAACCACAATCCTTGCTGCAAGATGTGGTTTCATGTTGGCCTCAGATCCGCTGGCCTCTCGACATCCCCAAGCCAAATAAACAATGAGGAGTTTTTAACTGATTTTGATTGACTTCTCATCCTCTCACTCAGCTTTTTCTGGCAGAGTTGCAAATGAAGGATCAGCTTGTCAGTGATTGCAGCTAAAGCCATTAAAGCTCCTTTGCCCCTGCCTTGTGAGGAGCACAGCGGACGATTGCTCACATCTTGCTCCTCATTTCAGCACCTGGGAATTATTCCCTATATCCTGTAATTTTTGACCTCTTTTCCTTTCAGTGCCACTTACACTAAGAAAGAGAAAATCCAGTCCCAGGGGGAATATACTGGATGTTTTACATCCCCGGACAACACTTTCAACACTTTGTTTTGGGACTGAAAAAGGAGGCAAGACAATCACCTGCTTGAGTGAGCTCTTTGGAAGAGGCAAACAAGCGTCACTTTGTTCTCTCTTGTCCAACCCAGGCAGCAACTGAAGGGGGTACGGGAAGGTCAAGACAGACCCGTGATTTAAAGGCAAGAGGATGGTTTGGTGGCTGAATGAGACAGGGGGAGGGGAAAACCTCACTTTCAGTTCTTGCTGAGACAGAGCATTACACAGAGAGGAGGTGTGTTAGTGCCTCAGTTTCCCCTCTGTCAGGTGGTGATCATGCTGCCTGCTCTCACTGCAGGGCTCCTACTAAAGCACCCCTGGATCAAGGTACAAGCCTGCAGTGTCGAGCAGCCCAACAACATACCAGTGGCCTTATGGTTGTGAACCTAAAAAAGAACCATCATTTGCCTCACTCCAAGAGCAGATGTATCAGCCCGATGTGGTCACCCCCTTTGTGGGGCCATCTATAAGGAAAGACCAGCAGGAGGGAACCCTGGTAGACTTCAGCATGCCTCTTTTGAAGATGATCCACAGAGCAAAGCAAGCTCTCCTTCTCTTTGCTTGACAGCAAAGTTTTGGACCTGCTGATAAACACCAAAGCTTTAACCTAGCCCATACTGACAACAAAAAAATCTCCTGACTGCCTCTTGGGTATCTTTAAGGAGAACATAAGATTTTGAGGGCCCAAATGCAATGCAACATGCTGGCCATGAATAGGATACACCCCTGCCAAAACCCTTCTCTGCTGCAGCTGTGGCATTCTCCAGAAAATATTTTAAAGCCAGCCTCTGAGTTTTACAACATGAGCATATTGAAACAAATGTAAACTCCACTGACCCTCATGCTGCTTTTTGGCTCAAGGAACTGCTTCTTTTTACATCCTTCCCCTCTTCCAGAGCTCCTTAACTAAACACAGATTTTGCAGTAAGAAGGAAATTAAGTTAATTGAAACCTTCTCAGTACATTATCAGATTTAGTAGGAGCATTTGTGGAAAGGGCAGGCAGGAGGCTTAGGGCAGAGGGGATGTGCAGGATTAAGTCACCCTTTGGGGGAAGATGTCAGGGTGTGAAAGGCCATCTGATTTTGTCCACATCAGGCTGGAATTTCCTTCTCCCAAGTGCCACCAAAGCTTCCCACCCCCATCCAAGAGCAAGCAAATGATGCGGATGGCTGGGCTGATGCAGGATTTGGTGCAGCCAACCTGTGATGCACCAGACAATTTCTCTCCCTTCACTTTCCCAATGACTGCAACAGTTCTGTCTGGGCATCCAGGCATCACGCCTCAAATGCACTTGAAACACAGATGAGTGTTATCCATGCTACAGCTGGACGTATTTGAGGGAGAAGTTGCTATGTTTTATAGGCAATCATCAGGTCTCATCTGCATCATGTGCTGAAACAGCTTGTTCACCTCCTGACCAGCAGATGATAGCTGGATCCTTACATCACCCAGATATTTTCATGATAGCACTTCCATACAATTAAGACATACTTGTAAAGCAAATTTCTGTAGCTGCAAAACCATCAGGAATGGAGCAAATTCTTCTTGGGAGATATTTTGAATTCAGAGGAGGAGTATTTTGACAGTGCTCTTGCATGGGAAAAATGACTGAATTAAACAAATGTTAAGCATCAGGCTCCAGGGATTTCCATGAGCATAAGTGCAAAGTTTTTTGGAAACAGGTTTAGCAGGAATGGTCTTTCCACCAAAGTCCTGCCCTCCTTCTTCTCCCTGGCTGGCTGACTTTCTCAGAGTCTTGATTTGCAGTGTGCCTGAATACCACTCAAAATATTTTCTCAATTAGAGGAGAAAACAGGAATTTGCCACTTGTCTGCCTCTATTCTGCTGCCTGTCAGCATTCAGCAAATATTTCAATCGTAGCTCTTTGCATGCTGCTAGCCCCGCTCATTTAACCTTTGGCCCTTCCCTGGGCTAATCCATTGGCCTTTACTGTCAAACCTTTACAGCCAAGAGCTGACTGGGGCTGGCAGGGAGGATGAAAAGAGTAGGGGAGATAGCTTTTGCCAGATCCAACTAATGCAATTTTTGGGAGGGAGCAGCAGAGAGGGTGCAAATCTCTGACCACACTCCTCAAAGAATTCGATATACCAGCAGCTGGGACTCAGGCTTCTGTATCTGGAAGATGATGAGGAAAATTAGCAAATTTTTATATTAAAAAAAAAAAAAAAAAAAAAAAGTAGCTAACAGTTCCACTGTCAAAAGTGCATGTGATGAAAATAATGCCCAGAGCACAGCCTGTCAGAAGCTCCTGCTCAACTTTGATGGCAGAGGACACCAGGAGCCCAAGCCTGCCCAGCCTCCCCCCAGGCCAGCTCATCTGAGCATCCATTGCAGCTCTCCTGGGGCCGTGCCCAGCCACCCGCTCTATGAGAAATTGCTGACCCTTCCGTCACGTGGACGCTTTTAATTGTTCACATCGGTATTTTGTTTCTCTCTGCTGTAGACAGTTTGCTGTCTGTTATCTGTCCTTCATACGTAATTAATTGTGCTGTCTCCCGGCTCATTAGAAGCAAGCTCCTCTCTTCCCCTTCCCCCCTCTTCCCCAGCCAAGTCACAGTGTGCATTATTTAGGTTAAATCATGTTTAAGTAACTACATAAATAGTAGGTCGAGTTTGCCTTTTGTCTAGGCTGAGACTGTTGCTTGGCTCCTTTCTCAACGTGCCAGACCAGGGAAGCCCTTACCACTGGAAACCCTGAAGGGGAAACCCTCATTGGGTAGAGCAGCCGTGCCACCCCAGGAGCAGGGGAAGGTCCTCTGAGCAGAAGGCTTGTCCAGTAGGTAGTAACAACGAGCTGCCAAACTTTAATAAGGCAGGTGTAAAAGTCAGAACTGCCGAGCAAAAATCCTGCCAAGGGGATGTGAATTGTCTAGCAAGAGGTAACAGCAAGAAGAAGATGAGGCTTGGGTGGTTTTTTTGTTTGTTTTTTTAACCTCTGTAGCATATTCTAGCCAGCAAAATGCACTTCAAGTGACATCACTTCATGCATTCTGGTCACCCATTGCCATCTGAGCAGAGCTCTCTTGCACCTACAGCATTGAAGCTCAGGTGCTACAATGCAAGTGAAAAGCTTCTGATCTCTCATTGAATTAAGAACAAAATGAGCATTTCTGAAGTGGGTTCCCTCAATGCAATGGTTAAAAAAAAAAAATAAATTATTGAGGATGTGGGTATACAGGTTCAAGCAATCTAAAAACCAACATGAATCATCACCTTGAACTCAAACAAAACCTATGCTGAACTGTCTTCAAGGGTTATGACAGATAAAGTCCGAAGAGTTCATTTGCTCACTTTTCTGATACAAAGCTTAATGTCACTGTAGACCATTTTTCAGTGAAAAAGCACCTCTTATATCATCTGATGTAAAGATCGGAAGATTTAAGTATCTGCTCCATGGTGGGAGTAACCACTGACAGAATGAACAAGAGAATGCTTGTTCTCTCGAGTTTTCCAGCTCAGTGTAAGAGATTTAATCATCTGGGTGAGCTTCCGGTGAATCACCTGAACTTTTGGATACCAGCCCCAACCAAGACCTCCCATCTTTGTGTGTGCACATCCTTGCTGATAGATCTGGCCTAGCCAAGTGCTTTATCTGATTGGACCAGGCTCAGCTCTGCTGGATTGCCTGCACGAAGGCTGTGAAGGGTTTCAGGAAGACTTCCATGTGAAAAGCACTGCATTTCCAGTGTTGTTATGAATTATGAAGTTAAATTACTCCTTGGGAAAACTGCTTGTACCAGGAAAGCGAGGCAATGAAGTTCTCTCTTCCCAGCACAATCTCCACACAGATGATGGCAGAACAAAAGCCTTCCAGGAAGCCTAAGACCAATGAATCTCACCAGTGACATGGGAAGACCACCATGAAGAGCCAGGGCATAGTTCAGTTTTCCAGTCTATCTGCAGCTGGCCCTTTCCACCATGAGGGCTTAAAAAAGATAGAGGTCATGAGATTATGTCACGCAAGTTACTGAAGTTGTTTTATTGGAGACCCTCAATCTAAACTTGCTGCCTGGGCTGCTGCTATTGAACTGAACCCACCAAACTGGCAGTCTGGCTTCCCACCCCTACCCAACTTGCCCTCCTAACACTGCTTGTGCTGCTTTCAGAGAAGACAGTTTCCCCTGCAACTTTTTCCAAATCTAAGCAGACAGAAATAAAGGATTCACATCTTGCTTCATCAGAATCACACCCAGTTTTTAGGTGATGCTGTATTATTAATAATATATGCTAAAAAAAAAAAAAAAAAAAAAAAAGGGAAGGAAGATCTCCATCATCTTGGCCCTCTTCAGTACAGCTGATGGCATCTTGAGGCAAATACCCACTTGCTTCTGGAGCATTTCTTCTGCCACCCAGCTTCTCTCCTCCCCGTCTCTCACGTCACCGAGATTAGTAGCTAACAGTTCCACTGTCAAAAGTGCATGTGATGAAAATAATGCCCAGAGCACAGCCTGTCAGAAGCTCCTGCTCAACTTTGATGGCAGAGGACACCAGGAGCCCAAGCCTGCCCAGCCTCCCCCCAGGCCAGCTCATCTGAGCATCCATTGCAGCTCTCCTGGGGCCGTGCCCAGCCACCCGCTCTATGAGAAATTGCTGACCCTTCCGTCACGTGGACGCTTTTAATTGTTCACATCGGTATTTTGTTTCTCTCTGCTGTAGACAGTTTGCTGTCTGTTATCTGTCCTTCATACGTAATTAATTGTGCTGTCTCCCGGCTCATTAGAAGCAAGCTCCTCTCTTCCCCTTCCCCCCTCTTCCCCAGCCAAGTCACAGTGTGCATTATTTAGGTTAAATCATGTTTAAGTAACTACATAAATAGTAGGTCGAGTTTGCCTTTTGTCTAGGCTGAGACTGTTGCTTGGCTCCTTTCTCAACGTGCCAGACCAGGGAAGCCCTTACCACTGGAAACCCTGAAGGGGAAACCCTCATTGGGTAGAGCAGCCGTGCCACCCCAGGAGCAGGGGAAGGTCCTCTGAGCAGAAGGCTTGTCCAGTAGGTAGTAACAACGAGCTGCCAAACTTTAATAAGGCAGGTGTAAAAGTCAGAACTGCCGAGCAAAAATCCTGCCAAGGGGATGTGAATTGTCTAGCAAGAGGTAACAGCAAGAAGAAGATGAGGCTTGGGTGGTTTTTTTGTTTGTTTTTTTAACCTCTGTAGCATATTCTAGCCAGCAAAATGCACTTCAAGTGACATCACTTCATGCATTCTGGTCACCCATTGCCATCTGAGCAGAGCTCTCTTGCACCTACAGCATTGAAGCTCAGGTGCTACAATGCAAGTGAAAAGCTTCTGATCTCTCATTGAATTNCTCTTTTTGCTACAGATACACACCTTCCACACCCCTCCAGTTGCCAAATAAGTAACAGTATGCAAAAAAAATTTGTTTCGGTTACGAAGCTGAATAAACATGGAATAATCTGCAAGTGCTCCCATATGTCTCTGCTTCTCTGCTTACAATGGACACTAATACGATTTGCCATAACTAATTCATTCTTTCACATCATTATCCTATTCTCTACCTTAAAAAAAAAAAAATTCTGCCTATCCCATGTGCATTTTTCTGCAACTTTCACATAGTTTAAGTAAGGTTTCAGTAGCAAAGCCTACCCATGACAGGACAGACACTTTCAACTTAGTTTAGGCCCCTCAGTGGGGTTTAAAATGAGTTTTACTGAACCTAAAGGAATAAGAAAATCTTTAAAAAAAAAAAAAAAAAAAAAAGACAGATGTCTAAAGGGAATGATGGGAATGGGGATACATAGGAGAACCAAAGGCAATGTGCTGGTGCACATGAAGTAGAAGTATAAGTAGAAAGCCTCAACTCCAAAGGCAATGTGCTAGCCCATATAAGGCACAAGCAAAATCCACCAGCTGGATAAAACAGGAACTCTCCTACTCTTCACCTCAGCCCAGCTAAGTGGAGCAAACACAAATCAAACACTCAGCAATCGATGCAGCCGTAACCCCGTGCTCTGCTTTCAGTCCTTCAAAACTGAAACCCATGCTGGCATGTGGAGATTAGTGTGTGAAGGTCTGAAACTGACTTTACTCTTGTTTGTTGAGGTTTTGGTTTTTTTGTTATTGGGGGTTTCTTTCAGTGATTCACATCTCTCCTGACAAACTTGAGAGACAAAACTGTTAAATGCAAATTTCTTCAGTGCGCTCTGTTTCCTCTGCTATCACGGTACTTTTATGTGCTAGGAGCACACCTTTACCAGTGCTCATCAAGAGGCATTTTTCTTTCAGTTTTTCTGTTGGATTTTGGTTTTGTTTTTTGTTTGGTTTGGGTTGTGTTGTTTTTCTTTTTTGGGGGGGGGGGGGTTGNCCGGATCTGCCCCTCCTCCTCCGGCACACAAATGGCCTCACACCAGACAGGACGGGGAGAGGGCTCCCAATTATGCCTCTTTATTAACGAGGGGCCATGACGGGGAAGGGACTGAGTGAGGCAGGAGTTGAGGACAGACAGCAGCTGCCAGCTCCTTCCCACCCCCAAAATGAGGAGCAGAGGTAATCTGCTGGGAAGGAGCACAGGCAAGAGAAGTTTTGGCCACCTGCCAGCCCATCCCATGCCATGGGATGCCATAGGGACTGGGTGCTGCTGGTCTACCCCTGTATCTAAGCCTGAGAGAGGATGGCAAGGAGGACCCACAGGGATCCTGGTTGTTTCCTGCAACCCATGTATGGAGAGAGATGGGTGGCCATGGAAGCCTGGTGGAAGCACCGAGCCAGAAGGGTGGGCACAAGGACTGGCAGAGGAGAGATTCTTGCTGAAGCTGTAGCAAAAGAATGTGAGAATGTGGCATGCCTCCTCCAGTGGTCCTGGGTGAGAAACCTCTGTCTCTCTCAATTGTTTGCTTGCAGACTAGAGATAATCTTATGAAAGTGCTGAAAACCTACACTCTCTGGGAAGTGCTCAGCCACAATAGTTACAAGGCACTTGCCTCCAATTTTCTGTCTGTACCATCCATCACCTAACTCTTTTCTCCCTATCTCTGTGATGATTCACTTCCTTGTTCCACTAGGGAAGACAGGAAGGTATTTCTGAGAAAAAGCCATGGTCAAAATAAAAACCAAATAAATCTTCCCGCCTTCTTCAACCTCAGCACACTTTGCATTCACCCTTCAGTGTAATGGCATCAAACTTGAGGATAAACTTGCTGAGTCCCTCACACCTCCAGTTTACCCATCAGACCCTCTTCAGATCTGCCTGCATGGCCATCTCCGTCTGTCAGAGCCCAATTACTTCTTTCTCCTTACCTCACTATTAAATTTCCTTTCCCAGTGGGCTTCTGGCTTTTCCCTGGAAACAAAGCACAGCCCCCACGAGCAAACATTTCTACCCATCCATGTCCAGCAGCCATGACAAGAACAGCTCCCCTTAACTCGCAAAACCCCTGGTAATTTCTCTCCAGACCTCACAACACACTTGTCATCCTTTCCTACACCTTCAACATTCTCAAAAACTAGATTTTGTCACTTAGTCCATTCTTTGGCTGTATTTATTTATTGACCTTACACTGCTTGGTTGTAGAGGCTGTTTGGGATCAATCTCTGTGTTTTCACAGTTTTCACAAGTGGCAAGACTGTGGGCAGGCAACAAAGATGCAGAAGAGCAAAGGGGACTGTAAAAGGAGTATAAAGAATTTTCGACTTTTTCTAACCAGGGATTAACATAAGGGTTTTAAACAAGGGGACTCCCTTCCCAGCTGACAGCAGCAGCTGCAGCTTCTGACTTGCTTACAGAGTGGCAGGGAATCGAATTGAAGAGAAAAGAAGAAAGAGGACAACCCTTCATTGGGGAGTAGGAAACACAATACAAACTATTCTAAAACCCCTGCAAATACTGGCTTGGCTTTAGGTCAGGCTCTCCTTCTCCCTTCTGTCCCATGTCCCCCCCCCCCTTCTCTTGCAACAAAGGGAAATTGGTATTTTTCAAAATTCTTCTGAAAGCCAAATCGGCAGATGGTTCTTTCCATGCTGGGGAGGGAACAAAAAGAAAAACCTGCCAAGATACACATCACTGAGATGTGACAAAGATGGGCATGGGGCTGGCCTCTGACCCAGGGATTCTACAGAGGCCTATTAAACTAGTGGCCAAGATGGACTGAGTCATCTTACATCTCCAGCACACAGCTGCTCTGCTCGACAATCTCTTGTTTATTTGGCTTAAGTCAGGACAGATAGACTTAACAGTGACAAGGTATCTCTACTTTTCTTAATCTTATGGGTGAGCTTTCATCAAATTACCAACCCAGGAATACAGCAAGTAAGATTTAGGTGAAGCTACCCAGGACAGCACAGTATTTTAACATATACTGAGGCTCAGGGGAAACTACTGAAAAAAAAGTCCATTTAGAAATTACAGTGCAGACTCTACCTTGAAGGTATAAGGAAATTATTTCCTGTATATCCTCTTGGGAAATGTTTGCCAAGTGCATTGCAGAAGTGCCTTTTCAGAGAAGCACCAGGTGGGGAACCAGTGACATTTTCTCATGGTGAAGCAAGGGCATGATTGGCAGTGCTTGCATGATTGGCAAGCATCCACCGCTCAACCCTCTCCTGGTCACAGAGAGCCACCAGTAAAAAGAAAGAGGCCGTGGCCTCTGGTTCTTCTGCTTGTGCCACAACATTCCTCCTGAGAGCATTGGGCAAGGTGAAATTACCTGCAAATCCCCTCTGGGCTGATTCTCATCTTTCAGCTGTATGGATGGAGAGAGGATCACATGAAGCTACGACGCTGCAAAGTGCTGAAATTCCTCAATGAACCTCCCAGGTTTATAGTGGTAAGTTGTTGTAACACCAATGTCAATAAAAGATACCATCTCTCTCTACAAACCTTGCCACCCAGGTGAGACAGAGAGCCATGAGAAACTGATGAGAAGATAATGAGTCCTCCAGTAAATATTCCTCATTTGACTCTTACCACATTTTAGGATTTATAGACCAGAAGAGACTCTTAAGATCATCTAGATGGACTAATTACATGCAGGCCCCAAAACTCCACCCCCCTCATTTCTTCATCAAACCTTACCTCTTCTTTGAGATAAATTTTATTTTTAAGCTATTGATGAAAATGCAGATTTAATAATTTTGAAACAAATTCACCAGTTTCTATGGCAAGTAGAAGAGGACTGGCTTCCAGGACTGTGCACCCAGCACTTGAAGACCAAGCCACCACGTAGGAGACTCAGTTGTGTCATGTTAAGCAACTACAGGTTAATTAAAAATGCCTGAGTGTTGCCCTGGTCTGTGACAGGTTCCTTGAGTGAGTCTCTTAATCTCCTTACCATATTTCACATATGGTACTAAGCAACAAGATGGTTTCATTTCTCCTCCTTTTATTTCTACAGAGCCTGTGAACTTCTTGCAGGAGGAATTGGACTCAATGATCTGTTAAGGCCCCTTCCAACTTGAAACAATCTGTGAATCTGTGTGAGCAGAAGTTCTCCCTGATCCCATCATATAGGACCTGCCAGCAGTAGGCATTGGTGTACAATAGGAACATGAAGTACCATCTTAAAATGAGCTTGTTAGAGACATACTTTGTTGTGTCAGTTGACTGTCCATCTTGAATGACCATGTCTGTATCTTCATCAATGCTATCTTCCCTAGTGGCCACAGAACAAGCCACATCTCAAATAGCCTCATTTCTGTAGCAAGACAGCTTAGCCCTTCTGCTGACCCTTTAGCTACTAGCCCACAGATCCAGAAAACAAACAAACAAAAAAAATAATAGAGTCTTTTGCTTGTTATCAGTAGATATTTTTCCAGGCTGACCACCGTACATGGAAGCAGTATCCTGCATGCACCATGGCTTGAGAATCCTTCTCCTGATAGCAACTGCCTGCAGATTGGAATCCAAACTTAATGATGATGTAGAAACTGCATTCTATGTCCTGAAATGAAGGAGCCAAGAGCCACAGGTCTAATTCACGTTAGAGGTCATGGCAAGAAATGGAAAATAACCCTCTTACAGAAACACGGCTAACTGGAGTTGTCCTCCAGGGTCACACATCAAATGGAGTAATTTTAAGGTTCAAGAGCTGAAAGAGTTTCAGTGTTAAAAAAAATAAACAAAACAATGCATGTTTACTCCAGGTATTTTCAGACTGGTTTCCTAAGGAAACAAGGCTAACATGATCCCACCATGCTTGTATGAATGCACACACAAACTCCTTGCCTGCCTGCCTCATCCTCTCCTCGAAGTTTTTGGAATATTTTGACCAATTTTTATCAAATTTCACATAAGAACAGAAGTCTTTGAGATACAAAATCCAAAAAAAGTTTTCTTCAGAATGTCCACTGGCCAGAAGAAAGGGACCTATGAGGGGCTCCCAAAGAAGGCTTGGCCAGCAAGTTAACTCATCATGAGACAACAGAGAAAGCACATATGGGCAAAGTGGTCAGAAACCATATTTCACAAGTTTCAGTGCTCTTAGAAAAAGAAAGAAAAAGGCAATCTAAAGGCAACAGGTGAAGCCCCCTCTTTCCATTAAAATAAACTCAAGGTGAGTCCATCGTGCAGTCCCACTGACTATAAAGGGGAATGTGGGCAATGAGAAGCCCACCTGGGAATGAAGCATGTGAACAATTAGACCTGACCTGAGGGGCCTATCTGTGTGTGTATGTCTGTGTGAAAAGGGGACTGAAGATGAAAAAGATGGAGGTAAGTCAGAAGATATCTGTGGTCAGGCACACCTGGAAGGAGAAGGGAGTACTGCATCCAAAAATTGGTGTTGGAGGAACGTGAGTTTGTGCATGAAGGTCTGACACCTCTGTGCATCCCAAAACCTCTGCAAATGAAAACTCAGTGAGTACTGAGGCTTGCAGCTCAGGGTGGACATGCCAGCACACCATGTCTCCAGCACTCTCAGTTAGCCTGGAGGGCACAGTGCTTTCGAAACACAACCAGCATGCACTGACTTGGCCAAGCATGAAAGTGGCTGCTCGGAGCACAGCGTATCCCTTCCCACAGTTCGGTGCTGGGGACTTGCAGGAAGGATCTCCACCTGAACAATCAGCTTCTCAGGACTGGGCACTGCTGCTTCCCCAGTTGCTTGCCTGCAGTATCTCCTCAGCTCCAAAAAAATTGACTGGGGACATTTTGTCACTGTTTGGAAAGAGAGGCACAGAAGAAACAAACAAGGAAATGTCACAGAGGGCCATCGAAACTCTGTCGTGGGAGTGACTGCTGCAAAACAAAACCTGTCCTCAACACGGATGGCCTCTACAAGCCCTGGTCATGTGGCAGCTAATCAAATACAGTGCATCTTCCTCATCTGGCACTCCTCACAAAGCAGTAAAAGCCTGCTCAGATTTCCTCAGCCCATGCCTTCGCTGCCAGACATTTGATTTTTTCAGAAATACTTGACTATCTGAGGAAAAAAAAAAAAAAAAAAAAAAGAAAGAAAAAAGTCACAGTTCTTTGGGAGCAGACAGACAGTGCAGGATGGGAATCAGCTGTTTCAGGCTGTTTCCACTGAGCTGGAAAAGAAACTCTGCCTTATTTCTGTCACCAGGTAACCATGACATAATGTAAGGGGGAGAGGAGACAGAGAAGGAAGGGTAAAAGCCACAATCCTGTCTTCTGCTCTTCACAGAGAGGACTGAACCAGCTTCAGGAGGGAGCAGCCTCCTCCAGGTGGCTACATGGAGGCCCAGGAGGACTCAGCTCCCAGTTTGGACACCTCAGGTCACTTCAAGGACCAAGGTGAAACTGGGCTTTAGTGATTCTCAGCTCATAGCAAAACTTATTTCTACTTGATTTTTTTTTGAAGAAAGTCATTCCTGCTCTCTCTTGGGTGTGGGGACCAAGGTCACTGCTGTGAAAGGGCACAAAGCCACATCTGTTTTTGAGTCTTCTGCAATGCAGTAGAAAAAAAAAAAAGCTATCCAAAAAGAAACGTGTGATGAATACCAAAAAGCTGAATTTGTGTGACTTTGCATCAGTGCTTTGTGTAGAAAGATGGTGAAAAACATCAGGAGCTTCATGTCTGTCGGAGCAGATCTGAAAAGGTCTCTCAGCTTCTCAAAAGCCAGTTTCACCTTAAATGCAACTAGATGATGATTTCCCCTGTGTGTTGGCACTTCTGGGGCTCTACCACTATTCTTTAACCTGGGAACCCACTAAGAAACAGTGAGGAACAAACCAGCTCAGAAACACATCCAGGCTGAAGGGGCTATGACCGCTCCATCCAAGAAGCAGCTGTAGGTCAAAGCCTGACACTTCAAGCAGGTACAAGCAGAGACGTGGAAGCACCATCTCCTTGCTAAGCCACAGGGAGCAAGCACTGACAGGAGCTCCCCAAGCCACGTTTGTGATGGCAGCAGAAAGAGCTGACTCAGAGGACACCTCACACAGGGATGCCCTTAGTGAAGTGGAATGAGCATGCACTATGAGCAACTGGATGATCACGCACAGAAATCACAGGGGAAAGGATTCTGCAACAGGGGTAACCTGACAATAACTGCAGATGTACATGAGAACCTGGAGGGAAAGTGCAATGTGCAGTCAGTGATGCAAAGAAAGGCAAAGGAGGAGTGTGGAGGAGCTTTCATCCCCTGGAAGAAGGAGGGGTGCAAAAGGGAAAGCATTGCATGAGAGTGTCCTCCAGGAAAAGCAGCTCATAGGAGAAAACTATGTGGGGCAGAGGCAGAGAAATGAAGATAATTAAATTAATGTCAAGGGGAAAAGTGCTAGAACCACTTCCCAGTGAGAAACACCTACGGGAACTCAAAGGGAAAAAAATGCAGTAAGAAAATATAAGGATAAAGTTTCTTCTGACAGCAGACAAGGAACTGTTACTTCCAACTGACTTCCTGCCATTTACCTCTAAGTTATAAAATGCATTCACTCACCCCAATTTCTCAAAAAAAAACAGTGCGGTAATAATCACCAAAAAAAAGGAAGTTTACTTCCCCTGAAGCAGAACGTTATGCATATGATGGGATCTCCAGAGAAACTTTGTCAGGATATACTTGAAGAAAGAAGGGGGTGGAAAAGAAAGTGTTTACGGACACATGAGAACAGAGCAGTGAAGGTGATGCAGGGAGGGAAAAAAGGCAACAAAGTAAAACCCAGGGAAATGCTGCTCATCTGAGGCTTGTTAAATGCTGTATGACAGGCAGGCAATGCAGATGGGCTCCTTCAGTTGCATTTGGTGCCACGCTTCCAGTGCCCTTCCAGACTGACAGCGTGCTTCCTTATCCGAAGAAAAAAGCACATTTAGTGATACTGAGGATGGTGGACTTGAGCATCCCTGCTGCAAGTGGGAGAGCAGTGGCCTCAGGGCTTGCCAGCATGCCAGCAGGATATCCCTTAGGCTCCTGCCTTTCTTCTTCCCTCCCTCTCCAACACGACTAAATGAAATGGATCCATTTGCAAGTTTAAAAGTGGCAAGGGTTCAGCCCACTCCATCCCCAGGCACCTAAGGGCTGGAATAAGAGCAAATGGTAACAGCACATATGTGTGCTTTCCAATTGCCAAATTTCCAACAACCCAAGCTACGATTCAGCTTCCACGCAGCCCCAGGAAAGGGGTCAGGAAGCTTTTTTTCAAGAAGATGAAGCTGACGTGAAATTTGGCATGGTCAAGACTTAAAAGAAGACCCCAAATTTTTCGAGTTGCAGCCAAGCTTTCAGGCCATCAGAGCAGAGGTTCCCAAGGTTTATCTTCTCTCACCTGCTGCCTCCCTCCCAGCTCCTGGGCATCAGCAACCACACCCCAGCCAGATCCTCTCCTGGATTCCTTTCCCTCCCATTCATGATCACATAATATCTCCAAGGCAATTGCTCACATGGAAAAGCAACATGAGGAAAGCATTTAATGTATGTTTACATCTTTTAATATAGCGTACCAGCGGGAATCAAAAGCAAAAAAACCCCAGGCCTCAGCACATGAACAGCATAGCTCTCCACAGAGCCCCCTTCTAATCACTGCTGCTCCCTGGACCACAGCTTTAGAAATCAGGACCCAGCCCCTATAGCCTAATTAGCAGAGCAGTGGAAAGCTTAGGAAAGCTTCTTCCTCCCTAAGTGGCCACTGAATAAATGCTATATCCCCAGTTCACAGCCCCTTTTTACATTGCTGGCATTACCAGTCCTTTGTGTACCCACATGCTGTTACTTAAATTGCTTCCATGTTTTCATTACTTGCCCTCTGTGCTGTGTGCATTGAAACTCCAGCAAGAATGCTGAAGTGGTATTTCAAAGCACTGGGGACCACTGGAGATGTGGCTGAAATTATTATGCAACAAACTTAAGTGATTTTTCAGGTCCTAATAGAGTTTTCTCCTCCTCATGGGGAAAGACAAATTCAGATGCTACTCCATGAGATGCAGGACAATCAATCCCACCCACTGGAGACACCAGCATGGAACGTGAAGCTCAGGTTATGTTCAGCTCTCCATCCTTATATACCAGTCTTTGGAGCCCGTATATACTCCCTGCACCAATAAACAAAGCGATAAACTCAAATAATGATGCTGCTCCCATGCACAGGGGAAATGCGTATGTTGGGTAAAACCCTCCTGGTGTAAACTCACAAAGGATGGTGGAGTGGTGCCAGCTGAAAACTGCCCTGCTGGTTTAAATGTGTTGTTCCTTGCTGCTGCTGCTGGCAGCTGCTTTTCTGGAGCTTGTACTGATTGTTTGCAACAGGCAAACAAACAGCCTAACTCTGAAATGTCACCACCACTGGAATCCTTTAAATGTGAAAATCACCTCTTTTTATTTTAAGGTTTTTTTGTTTTAAACCACTACCACAATTTGCACAGGTTCTGAAAATACATGCAGAAGGTACCTGTGTGAAACTCTCTCCCTGGAAAACCCACAGGCGAACTTAGACCTCTTCAGCTCCATTCCAGTTTCAACTTGCTACTTCCTCCTAACTTCATAAAAATATCTCCGTAACTGGCATGAGACACTAGCATCAGCTGTGAGAGCAAACATGAGGCCAGTACTGGAACCCTTCTCCCAGTGATTTCCAGCCTCCTTCTCCTGTGGTGCCTTCCATCACCCCTTGGTACAAGATGTCCACGGCCACAGCCTGATCCTGCCACCCGTGAGCTACAGGGCACTTGTGCAAAAAACCTTTGGCTGTGGGCATACAGGTTATTTGCCATCTTGGTGATGCAAGCAGAAGGTCTCGAGGCATCAAGCCCTTTGAGATCACAGCACTGGGGTCTTCAAGATCCCCACTGGGGACCTCTCTGCCATGACCCCAGCTCAGCAGCTGCCATGCGGCAGCCGTTGGGTTTTATGCTAATGGATGCGCCGGGGCAGAAGCCCTCTCCCCATCTGCTCAGAGCATCCACCTGCTGGGGCTTTTTTGTGTTTTGTTTTGTTTTGTTTTAATGGCCAGATTAGGCCAGTGCTGTCCCCAAAGCACTTACAGCCTGTGCACTGGGTGTGAGCACAGCACCAGCCAGCTTAGACCTCACAGCACAAGCGCAAGCTGGATGCAGCCACCTTTGAGTTGTGATCCACTTCTTTCAAACTCCTTATCTTTCTGCAATTAAAGTATTACCCTGAGCATAACATTACACTGTGCTTTTATTGGTGGTAGCTTGGGTTTTTTTGTTTGTTTTTTTTTTTCTTTTTTCTTTTTCCCATGATTTCCTTATACTTAATAAGCTTTACTTATTTAACCTCTCTGGATGGCCACATGGAGGAACGAACATACCTTCCACACCTATCTGACTGGGTGATAATAGAGATAAAAGGCCCAGTTTCCAAATAGTCATATTCTCCACAGCCCTTATACAGTGGCACAGGCAGCAGTCTGCAAGTCTTTTTTTTATCTCCCTGCACCAACACGAAGGGATTTCTTGTGACACCTTTCCTGCCACCAGACAGGGTCTCACATAACCACTAGTTCCCCTGAGACCTCTGCAAGTATTTAGGGAGGAAAGAGAAGTAGAAATAAGACACTGCTCCATTCTAAGAAGACAGCACATCCATCTCAATAGATGGGAAAATCTCTTCTCAGTGTATTATAGGATCAAACCTCTACTGTGCTAAAAAAAGGTATTTTTTCTTCAGGCACATAGAGTATGCTATTTAGCAGGATTCTAAGAATAAAATCCCCTTGATTTGGGTTTTCTTTTTCAAGTTGAGCTTCTAAAAGAAGTACTCTCAGAGTGAGCAATGTTAATCTCCCAAGGTTCTGCCTTGAGTCAATGGGAAATATTTATACTTCAGAAAGTGAATTAAGAGTTATCAGAATTTCAGTCTAAGTTAACCTGTGAGGAAGAGTGTCCCTAGGGAGAGCAAGCGGCAATTAGCCTCCTCAAGGTTTAAAGTAGCCCTTCGTGCACCCATCAAGTGTTTAAGTTTTGGGAAAAGTGGGGACCTGCTGCACAGCAAGGGATCCAAACTGCATGAGCAGGAAATCTGAGCCATCCTCCTGAGCTCTGATCAATGGAGCCCTACACCCTATATGAATTTTTCCATCTCTGAGAGATCATCATGAGTCTTTCATCAAATATGGGTTCCTGTCTGAACTCATAACAATGCCGGAATGCTAAGAAGGCAGAGGTGAGGTATTTGTACTGTGATAAAGCTTCAACCAGACGAAAGCTGAAAGGTCTAGACAGAAAACACCACTACACCCAAAATGACACCTAAAAGTGCCCCTCCCCCTCCCAGCGTTCCTTAAGATGCTTGGACTAAATTTATTTTAAAGACTAAGTGTAAGGCACCTTATTGAGAAGCCAAGCCAACAGCAAAACAAAAGGGTTCTCTTGAGAACAGCTCCTAAAAAGAAAGGATTTTCTTTATTTTCCCCTCCCTTTCCGAAAAAAAAAAAAAAAAATAAAAGGATCACTTTTTACCCAAACTTAAAGTACCAGAAATTTCTCTCAAGAAGGATACTTCAGGAAAATGATATACATTTGGAAGAAAATGAGACTCATAATGGAAGTATTTTCTGAAGCGTAACTACAGTGTTGCTAGCACAATGCTGTAATCAAGAATAATGGAGCCCTTTGCCCAGTACACAGGAATGGATTCAATTGTTCGCCATGCACATACCTGTGCTTTTAAAAATGTAGTTGAAGGCTTTAACTGCCAAAAAGCTCGAGCATTAGAGCTCAGACAAAAAGCAGTTTAGAAGTGGGCTCCTTCATTTATCACTCAGGTAACAAGTCATCTGAAATCTCAATTACGCACCAAAATAGGAGAGGTCCAGATGAACTTTTTTGATCCTTTCAAAACTGGTTTCTCTGAAGCATAGTTTGAGGTCATCTCCGCAGTGTATGGAGCAATGCAGGGTGATGCTCACTCTGTATTACCTCCTCCACTGCCAAGCTGGGCTTTGCAAACTTTGCCAAGGTTACAGCTCGGACAAAAACTGTTTGAGCAGGTTTAATCCTACCCTTGCCCTCTGCTTTCAGGAGAACTGAGAAATGCAGAAATGAATAGCACTTACCTTCTTTTTGGAGTGTGACCTGTCTTCTTCTTTAGTTGCTTTGCTATTTTTCCCAGCTCTGGAAAGTTTCTGCTCCCCAGATTGCTTGATGGTGATTTTGATCTCGGGAGGGCAAATATAGTTCTCCAAGTTCTTTGGGGGCTTCTTTGCTCTCTTGGTGGTCTGTATCTTTAGTTTTAAACTCCCCTCTGTGAAGTTAGCCTCCTTGATGGAAAATTCCTGTTCCTCTAAGCCGTCTCCTGCCACCCATTTCTCACTGTCTGCATTGGAAGTGGAATCCACATCTCTGCCAGAACCCAGCTCATCCTCTTCCTCAGGCTCCAGCCTCTCACCACTCACTGGGATCCCTTTCCCCGAGCCTGCCGCCGGCAGCATCGTCTCCCCCGAGCATCCAGAGACAGGTGGAGGCTTCGCGGAGGGGATGGAGGCTGGAAGAAAGTCTGCCTCACCCCCCCTTTGACGAGAGCTGCCTAAAGACTCCCTGGGCTCCATAGCAATGTTAGTGTGCCCTGGAATTTGATCAGAGGGAAGGGGAGCACGGGAAGGGATGCGGAGAGCAATGGTAGGGAGGATCCTGGGGAGCAAATGGTCACTGTCCGCTGAATTCAATTTCACGATTGCCCAGAGGCTGGCAGGAGCTCAGAAGAGACCAAATCTGCCACTGTTAAGAGAAAGGAGACAAAAAAGAAAAAAACAAAAACGTGAGTTACCATGCACACAAGTTATCTTAACGCGAGTGCGGAGATGACTGAAATGGGGCACCCTTGGGCTTCCCCTGCAGCATCTCAAGGGCCTTCCTTGAAGCAAAATGGGAATCAAGGCTGTCAGGCATTTCTGAGGGCTGCATCTGGTATTGCAAAGCAAGGAACACTAGCCATGTGTGTCGCTAAATTTATGAAAATGGACATATATGGAAAAACAAAAATGGTGTATAGATGCAAACACCATCCACTCTGGACTTTGGAAATAAATGAGGGGGCAATCAGCTCTCCACATCCATGAACCTGCTCATTCTTTCATAGTGGTCATTGTCACAGGGTTTTTTTAGGGAGATAAAAATTTGGGAGCTGGGATTACACAGTCTGAAGAAGAGACTCTGGGAGGACCTTATATCTGCCTTACAATACCTGAAGGAAATCTACAGGAAGGCTGGATAGGGACTTGTTTCATAAGAGCGTCCAGAGACAGGAAAAGGAGAAATGGTTTTAAAGTGAAGGAGAACAGATTAAGACTGGATATTAGGAAAAAGTTCTTCAGTGTGAGGGTTGCCCAGAGAAGTCACGGATACCCCCTCCCTGAAGGTGTCCAAGGCCAGGCTGGATGAGGCTTTGAGCATCCTTGTCTAGATGAGAGGTGTCCCATGGCAGGGAGGTTGGAGCAGATGATCTCTAAGGTCCCTTCCAACCTAAGCCACTCTATGAAACAGATGCAGATGCTTGACTCAAGTTATACAATAACCCAGTGATCAGAACACAAAAAAATTGTGTTGCTCTATGAATCAGGCAGAAGATTTTTGAAGTCCCTATTTCTCACTTCCCAGGCAAGGGAGAGATACCTTCCTCTGCCAGCTCTTCCCAGGAGAACTCTGATTTGGATGAATAATTCACCACATACTGAGCCAGGCACACACTGCCTACAGCCCAAGATGCTCCCTAGGATGCTGGAAGTGCAGGGGGATCCTCCACCTGGATCTCTTGCAGAACACAACAGGGACCTGAGTACTGAGGACAACAGATAAAACCTAAACTCAGGGTTTTCCACAGTTCCTTATGCCCTTGGGTCCTGGGTCCACTCTGTGACAGAGACTCGGGCAAGGTGAAACAAAGGCTGTGCTCTCAACCTTTCACATGTGGGCTTTCTTCAAAACATTGCAGACTGAACCCTTTGAGATGGAAGTACTCATATTCGGTACTTTGTATATCTTGCACAAAGTTTATGGGAGAAACTGATAAAGCTCAGCTGTGGCATAATATGTATCACCCAATGATACAGGCTAAGTCAAATACCAAGTATTTGGCATCATAATGTAATTACTACTAATACGTTTATAAAGGCGTTGAGATGGCTTTCACACACCCTCCCTAAAATCCTTTGTAAAGGCATCCCACCCATCACAGCAAGGCAGCTTAGACTACAAAGCAAGCAGAGGAATGTGTCAAACTGAAACTAAGGTATTTTCTGCCACTTTGGTAGCAAAAAAAGCTCCCTGGTGGGTCAGAGGAGTACTACTTCTGGCACACAGGGAAGGAAACAAGAAGGAACTGCCAGTAGTAAGTGCTGAGGGTGTAGACCTCCTCGTTCAGCAATCCCTGTCAGATTAACTCTGTTACACTGCCAAACCCTACTCTTCAACAACTGCAAGAAAGATATGAGCACAGCCAGGGATTTCCCAGGTCATTCTTAGTAGCAATAAACCATAAAGTAGAAACAAAAATTATCTTGTAACCTACTACCAGATCGTAACAGCATTATCAGTGTAGACTACTGTACTTTAAAACACCAAGAAAAATCAAGTGGCTTCTTTCTGCTTTTATAAAAAGCTTGCACGAGCTTAGAATTCAGAAAGAAGCAATAAGGAAAACCTTTTATTAGCTACATATCCATATTTCCACTGGAGTATGGCCATGGGTCACTTCTCTGACCCTGGCACACATGGCTGCTAATGGAAAGTCCTAAGCATCCTAGAACTCCATGAAATCACTGGGTGACCTCCATGCAGGTCCCAGCAGACACAAATTCAAATACATTTCCCATAAATAGCACAAGCTGACAGTCCAAGCAGAAGGAAAAAAAGAATTAAGAAGAAGAAGAAAAGGAGGAGCAATCATGGAGGCTGAACTGCCTTCTGGCCTTAGTGATGATTTCTGTAGTTCATTATAGATAGAAGTACACCATAAAAACACTTATGTTTAACTTCCTAAGTTGCACATTTTCTGGCACTAGGAAGGATGCTCATTTCCCAGAACTACAGCTACTGGTCTCATTTAAGGTGATCATGAGGAACTAACAGGCCCAAGATCTCTTGCATGCCTGCCTTGACTCTGTGGTCAGAAAGTCTCTCCATTTCACCACCTGTGAAACAAGACTAATGCTTACCTCATACAAGCTCATTGTAGGGTGGGTTAGTTAATGCCTGTACATAGTTTTGAACCCAAGTGTTTACCATGTGGTAGTCGCTAATTACTAACGCAATTAGTACATAAATCCACCCAGCTGCAAGAAGCTGCTCCACCTCATTGACCAACCTTGCACCTCACCTCTCAATTTGTACCTATGGAGGTCTATGGAGGTAGTGGGAATCAGGGTTACTTCACTCTTCCAAAAAAAAAAAAAAAAAAAAAAAAAAAAAAAAAAAAAAGCCATCCTATTTATCTGCCATTTCACATTGTTAATCTCCTTGGAGAGGGTCACAATGTACATACACTCCTGGTAAAACCTTGGAGGTGCAGCATTCCAGAGAGTTACTGCTGTGGTATGCACACATGTACAATGGGCACTCTGTGCTGGCCTCCGCCCACAGGCTTTTAACCTCTCTCACTGCTGGTAAAAAAAAAAAAAAAAAAAAAAAAAAAAAAAAAAAAAAAAAAAAAAAAAAANAAAAAAAAAAAAAAAAAAAAAAAAAAAAAGAAGGCGGCTTCTGGCAGAAAGCATCTAGCTCAGCAAGCAGGGCAGCAGCCACCAAGGATGCAGGGTAGGGACCACAGCCACCAGCAAAACAAATCAACCTGCTTGAGACCCTGATTTTGAATGGGAGCTGTAACAAAACTCATGGCTCCAAGCTGGGAAGAGTCTTTCAGGTTTTGAGTCATTGGGTAACGTTTTATGCAGAGTGAATTAAAACCCAGGTTTCTGCTCTGAAGTCTGGCTGTGGGTCTTGGGACTAAGCTCTGGGCCGTGGTGGCCAAACACTCATTCCTGCTTGGCTCTGTGCCTCCAGGTCAGTAGAAACAAGCAACAGACAAGTAAAAGTCATTACATTACACCAGTATCAGGTGAGTTCATGCCAAATCCACCTTAAAATCCCACTTAAAAATACTGGCCTTCTGTTCTCCTGGGAGTCTGCAGATGATATCACCAGACCCGCAGGTAGCAACAAATAACCCCGTGCTCAAACACCATGCAGAATTAACTGGGTCATTGTTTTAGCTATCTCCTTACTCTCCTCCAGGGTTAATAGTTAAATGACTTGGGTGCAGGGACATTATACTTGTCTTTCTTGTTTGGGCAGGCTACCTGCACTTCGACTAATTATGAAACCTCAGTTCAGGCTTCTGAATGTGCAACTTCTTCCAGAAACCTCCCCATCTCCTCTCTCCAGACTGCCTGTGAGCAGAAGCTATAAAGGGATGGAAATGAACACTTTCCATCCAGAAGCTCTTCTGCCTTAGCTGGCAGAGATGGAAATCTAGGGAGGAAGCAGATTTTCCAGGAGATCCCTGACTCTTACCTGAAACACCTGAGAGATGGAGGCTGTCAAGACTTCTGAATGCTGACCCAAACTGCCCTCCAGGCCTGCCAGGCTCACCAGCATCAAATCCCTCTCAATAAGCAACTACAGAGGCATTTTACCATCCGAATTAAGCTCCTGGTGGAAAGTGTTGCTGCTAGCAGGCTTCCTGCAGTCAAGTTAAATCTGAGGAAGATAATTCACGGGTGAATGACAAAAAAATTCACAGAAGTTGGCATTAGCTCTTAATTAGTGAGACATTCACACCTCCTCTGATAAGTACTGAGAAATAATCAAAAGCCTCTGTACTCAGGCTTGCTAGGGCTGCTCATATATTTTCTATCAACTCATCTGAGCACCTCAGACACACTACTGGAGGCAAAGGCCTGAAGAACAAGACCTCCCTTTGGGTCATACTAGATGCCTCCAGCTGAGGGTTTTGAATACAGGAACAGCTCACTCTTGCAGGAATTCAGGTGCCAGGGCTACAAAATGATTAAACTGAAAATTTTCTAAGGACTGAAAGAGAGGTGAGCTAGCAGCAGGTGGTGAAAATCCACCTATTCGGGATTCTATGTGAAGCAGAAGTGGGTATAACACTTGGGATAGCTTTTGCCCTGTTCAGAGGACCAAACACATTAGCAAATACTGATCAGACAAATGCAAGCAAGCCAGGTTCAACTGCCCAGTGTTTGTGCTGCTGCTCTGATTTGCTCAAGCACTGGAAGCACCAGGAAGGAGCTCAGAGTAATATCAAGAGACGATGCCTAGATCCCATAACACACTAATCCCAGACAAGACTGCAGCTGCTGAAACTGCTTACATTTTATCTTGAGGCACAAAATGCCTCAAGATGAAAAAGAAAAAAATTCTGTTGGGGTATTCAAGTGAGGGGATATTGAGGCATGATTCTGTAAGGCTTAGTGAACATGAAGTGGAGCTCGCGTCTTCTTGAACCCCATGTCTACCATGTTGCCTATGGAACTCATTTTCTCAAGTGACATGCAGTTAAATCTCTAATCTCTGCAAAATATCACAAATCCTGGAAGACTCCTTATGCTCCATCATTTTTTGGAAACCATTCACCACAAAGCGCTGAAGACTACAGAGCAATATTTAATAATGAGATAGCACCTTTCACCCCAAAGACTCCTGGGTTGCTTCCTCAATTATATATGCCACCATTGTAATGCAGCTGCCTCTGGGGCAGAGGCCAATGGACAACCCACATTACACCTGAGGAAAAGTTCTGGTCAGAAACCTGCTCTTCATGAGGAGTGTCAGTAAAACAGAATCCATCATGGGACATAAAAACCCAATGTGCCTGGCATGCATCAAGCTGCACTGAACTCAGCCCACATTAGGAATAAAACAAAACAAAACAAAAAAAGGCCCAAAGTTATTTCTTCATTATTGTATTGCAAAAAAACCAAAACAAACAAACACCACAGTAGGAAGGTCAAGCTTGGTTGTGGTCATGGGCCATGCACTGGCAGACCACCAGCAGCACAAGTCTGATGCAGACCAGGAACAGGCATCTGGTCACTCTTCTATCAAATGGACTAGGGAACACAAGATGAGGGTTGATACTATCTCCATGCCAACCTGGAAGGCAGTTCCAGAAGATGTGTAAAACTTGTGAGCCAAAAAGCCAGAGCAGTGCAGACAAATGACATTATATAATGCAATACAAAGTTCTCCGGAATAAAATAAAGTCACTGAATGTTTTCTGGAACAAGTTTTAACCAGGAGAATGAGTTTATACTGGATCAGTATCATGCACCAGTAGCACATTTAATCTGCTTCTCAGAGCCCTGGAGATACATTTATTGAGTCTTTGGACCACAGACTTAGTGATGTCCTGTGGCCATGATACTGTGAAAGAACAACCCAGTTTTGGCAAGGAACTGAAAAATGACTGTGACAGTTATGTTCCATCCACATTATGGATCCCATAGGAAACACCCTCTCCATTTCACTCCCCTCATGTCAATGAGGACACAAACAAGGCAGAGGAACTTCCCCTTTAAGCAAAACAAAAGAACATCATCTCTTAATTAAGAAGCAGAGATGGCCAGGTGATGTCCACACCTCAGCCAGGTACACCTATGAACATTTTTCCCTCCACTGAGCAGTGGGGTGGGGTCGACTGGACAATCTCCAGAGCCCCTTGCAACCCCAACCATTCTGTGCTCCTGTGAGGTACTATCTAACCTCTGCCTCCATTGCTGAGCAAGGACTAACATCAGTTACCAGAACAACAGCAGAAATACAATCTTCACTTGTTTCCATCACATTGCTTTGAGACCAAGTGCTACCAGCCCTCTGCACCTCCACCAGAGTGACTGAGTAACACTGACCTCTGCCTCAGTGTGCCCAAGCCCAGCAAAGGTAGCCAGGAAAAGCCACACTGAAGGGGAAGAGACATGATAACCCAAAGATCAGCCAGATGAGGTTGCAAGCATCTCCCCCCAGGATAAAGAGACAGAAATAAATGAGAGCCCAAGCATATACATAATTATGGAGACATGTTCAATGCGCACATTTCACATGTGTGTATCTGTCTTCTCAACATAGAGACATCAGGAGTAGATTATGGAATTATATTTGACTCCATAATTAGATTTGAGGCTCCATAATTAGATCAGATAGTCACCTTTCTATGTAAGTAACTAACTATCTTACAGCGTTGAGGGAGGGCCAACTAAATGATTAAACAACTGACACAGCCATAAATCACAAGACCCATAAAAGCAATACTGCCCAAGGTACAGCTTGGCAGTGGACACAGCCAGCATAGCAGAGCACCCATCTGTGGTAAGAAGAGAGATGCCCATCATGTTGCCCAAGGACTTTTACAAGCTCCTGCCTGAGAGCTGTGCCAAGTTTTTCTAAATTTCTTCACTCACAACTTAAAGATGTATCTGGGTGCCAGGGAAGGGAGCATAGTCACCAGACCTGTAAACACCTCCTTATGCTGACATCTGGTCTCTAAAGGATTAACCTAATGCCACTTGTGCCCTTTGAGATGAACATTGCTACAGGACAGCTATAAAGCTGGGCTTGGTTCAATAGATTTACATGTCTGAATCACAGAATAGCATTTGATCCCAATGACACTGAGTTGGCATGTGATTTTTACCCATCATCCTTGTGAAGCTTAGGCCTCCGGGACACTAGAAAACAGAATGACATGCCAATTGTGCTCCTGCTCATTACAAAACAAAGACCCAAGCCAGGAGATTTGCCTACGTCAGGTCAACACCAGGTTGCTGAGCTCCCAGACCAAGCACCATCACTCTTGGCGTGATGTATAACCAAAGGTGACTCCTAAGATGATCCCAAAGAATACCCTGAGCACTCTGCTGGGTGCAGCAGTGTATGCCATTGCAAGGATAAAGCTTATTCCATTAACAATAGCCATAAAACTGTCTGGGAAAAAGTATCAACATCCAAGAGAAGGGAACTTCAAATGCTTACTCTGTTCTAGCCAGCTTTTGCCCAGCACACCATCCTGGAGCTAGTGGCAGTCACTCCAGGATGCAAATGGAAATTTTTACGGGTATTTAGGGAAAGGTTATTGGCACAGAGACCAGCCACAAAAAGCAAAAGCCTGCACAGTTCCATCATCTGTGTTACCAAACTTTCCTAGATTGACTCTGCTCTTGGAGAGCTGCCACCTGACACAGTAGCCTCCTTCTAACACTATCAAGCTAGGTGCAACATGTGGAAAATGATTATTCTATATAAATCATTAACAAGGTGGGTTGTTTTTATTTACTGCTGCTGCCCTGGGACTCCTTTATCCTTTGATTTTTTTTTTTTTTTTAAAAAACTCTCCTCTATTATTTCAGTTTTGCTTGCACAAGTGCCAAATACACCAGCTTTTCTTCCCTTTGGGAAAAACAAAATTAAAAAAAAATACAACAACACATATGATAGGGAATCCAGCAAGTCCTGGCTCAACATCCATTCCTCAGAGTCATAAATGATGGCACAAGGAGGACCAAAAAGGCTTCGGTTCAGAGCCTATCCTGTGCCCAGTCTAGAGGCTGTACAAACAACACATCCCATATTACTTAATCCTGCATACTTCAAAGGACACTAGGAATAAGAAAGGTTGGAATTTGTCCACGCAGGCTTGCATTGTGTGTTTCCATGCTGAGTAAGCATTTGTATCTTGCTTGGTGCTGTGCACTGCATCAAGCACCCCCAGCATAAAGGGGGAACTGTGGGAAAATGAGGCATAAAGAGGGCATGCAAGAAGATAAGCAATAATTCGGAGCTTTTGGAGGAAGACACTGAGACTGCTTTTCCTTGTGGACTGTATCAGCCTTCTGACTTCGAGGGAGAATGAGTCCTTGGGTCAGCAAAACAGTACACACCCTTAATGCCTCATAGATTGCAGAAGAAAAGGCAGGTTGGAAAATCAGTGCAGGACACAAGTGGACATGACTGGATGTGCATAGGGCAAAGAGCAGCCCTTGGTTCCACGACAGCAACATCAGGAGGCTTAAATGTTAGTTGGGAGAATGCTGGTGGGAAGACCAGAGGACAGGAAAAAAGGCAAGATAACCAACAGCTGCTATGCAGGAGCAGCTTCACCTTTAATGAGGCTGAAGAGGAAGTGGTTACAGAAATGCTGTGAGTTGGGTCAGACAAGAGATAAGAGTCTGCTGCATGCCCCAAAGGCCTCTCCAGCTGAACCACTTCATCGTGCTGTGTGGCATTGCACACATTGGACTCTCTCTGAGGTGGACAAAAAGGTCTGGAGCACCAGGTTCATGATTCAAATCTCTATTCAAGTAGGACTCGTACCTTGGATTGTTACTGCCTTGTAACACCACTGACTGCAGGAGGATGTTATAGGTGAGGATGGGGTCAGAATTTGGGAGAATACCAAATCAAGTCAGTCATGGGTGCCCTCTCTAGGTGACATAAGGATCTCTTTCTCCTACTCTCAGTCCTTCACTTAGGTCCCTGTCCTGGTCTGAGCCAGAGCAAGTCTGACAAAAGAATGGAGGAGGAGGATGTGTATTTCTATAACTACCTCCTATGACAAAGAACTGGGTTCTATTGTAAACTAACCCCTATAAAGAATTCTATTTATGACACTTTTCCATCAGGATTTGTGGAGATAACATCTCTCTCTTTAAGCCACCAAACTAAAAGATCTCCATCAACTTTAGGACGCCTCCAATGACAGTTGCAATTTCCATGGTTTCAGAAATTATGACCTCAAGGAAGGAAGGAAGGAAGGAAGGAAGGAAGGAAAGATTTCAGAGAAGTTTCAGTAGAAACTCCATTGAATTCTACAAACACAAAAATTTATCAAGACACAAGAAGAGATAGGCATGGATCACAGCATCTCTCCACACTGGGTCTGGAAACACAAAATCAGGCCAGTGTCCAAGTCTTAGAAATCACATCAGCATCATATTCAGGATACGTGGATTCATATGGAGGAAAGACATGCCTGTAACTCCTTGCAACTTGACCTCTGGTCTGAGTATCATTATTTTCTCCCTTCCATCTTAAAACCAATTTCTCCATCTGCTAAAATGCTGAGACAGAAACAGAATGATTCAATGTGTATGTATATGTATATATATATATATATCAGTTTTAAAGGTTAAAGCTAACAGAAATTTCAAAGTAACATAAAACCTCAGACTTCCGATCTTTAACCCATCTCTAATTTTGAGGTATTTAGCCGAGTCCTGGATTACCCCATGCCTGCCTACCACACATTCTTTTAAACAGCTTTCCCAAGCGCTGTTACAGGAGATACCATACTACAGTAGAGAAAACTTTGCTTGTGTCCCTGTCACATTCTTTGAGCCCTTAACAGCCCCACAACTCTTAGAGGAACAGGAAGGCACTCCTTCAGAAGCAGTGAGAAGCTAAATAAGTTAGCCCATGCAACAGGTTTTAGCCAGAACCAAAGCACCTGCATCCCAAAATATCACACATTTCAGAGCCAAGCCTTGGGCCATGCTGTGATCTGCTATGCACCACAGCAGGTCAGAGCCTTGCCACCACCTTCTTCCCTCATGTTTGCATGGAAATTGATCTCATCCTGCATGGTGTTTCTAAACACTGAACTTAATTTCAAAAAAGTGCATCAGACTCACCAGCCTTACATGGAGAGGAAAGCTGAAGCTCATCCTTATCATTTGCACAACTCCTTTTTTCCCTGAAAGACACTGGATGGATTCATACATGAGCACACCACTGTAACTGATCATGAAGAAGAGTAAACCTGGAGCTGAAATCTGTGAGCTATGATCATATTCCCAGAACGCTTCTCTGGCCACCTTCTTGCTTTGTCCCCTGTACTTCAGCCCCAACACTTTCCCCTTCCTATGATGAAGTACACAGCAGCAGCATCACACACTGCCAACAGCACAAGTGTTTGGTGGACAGGCAGCCAGGCAAAGATTTTAGAGATACAGAGGCTTGTGACCTTGCTGAGATCTCCAGCTAAACTGGGAAGTAAACCAGAGCTGCAAAGATCATAATCAATCTCAGATCAAATCCTCCCAGTCCTTGGGGTGTCTGAGGTCCAGAGTTTCAATTTGGTCTTTTAGAGAGAAAGGTGACTAACATGAGCACTCTTCAAAATTTTCGATTTCACAAAAGACAACAAAAGCCTAAATGAAATAAAGTCAGAAGATTGCTTTTCATATCCAGCTGCCCCACAGCTTACAGTAAAAGCTCACCATTGTGTTTGGACAATCTGTGCTGCAAAGTAAATCCAACTGCAAAAGAGCAAAATAGCCCCTAACTCTGCTCCCTCTCAAGAGCTGATAAACAGAAATTACCACCTCCTCCTTCCTTCAGACATTTTCTTAGCTCTGAAAGACAGGTTTCATTACTCTTCTTTTACTGATTTTTTTGTTTGTTTGTTTTCGGTTTAAGAAATGGATTTTCCTTCCTTGTATTCCCCACACTCCAGGTATTTATCTCCCTTGCTACAACCAGTTAAATGTGAATTCCTAGTCTAGATGGGGAGCTGCACTTCTTCCAGCATCAAGCATTGTCTCCAAGCAGATGCAACAATGCGAAGAACTTCCACCTCCAGAGAAGGGAAAAGAAACTGTGTCTAAGGGTTTGAGTGCACCTCAGAAGCAACTGTGCCAACAAGGTACGCTTGCAACCTGATCTCACACGCAGATCAGAAGGCAAAGTAGTCCCAAGCTCAAAAACTTGGAAATCATTTTCAGATCTGACAGTCCCCCCAGGCTAAAACCTGGAGTTGAGGGGCTTAAAAGCCCATCTTTAATCAAGATGACAATTTCCTAAAAGTATGAGTCATTTTATTTCCACAACAAGCATGACGGGAAAGGAAGATCCTTTTTTTTATCAAGTTGGAAAGAGAGAATGTAACAAGAACAGAACCTCAAATAGCAGCAAAACCAGTCCCAGTGGAAACCACAACCCTTGCAGCAAAACACTGGGAACATTCACTGCTAAAGTTCTCCCACAGAGTCTCACCTTTCTTCCTAGGCTTTGGACTAGCTCTAAACCTTGTATTCCTGCTGCCCTAGGAGAGTCTAGGACATCCCAACAATGCGGATAGATCTTGCTATGGATTTCATCTGACCAGCTGTCTTTTTTATGCTTAGATTTGCTGCCCTTGTCTCAGCACTAAATGCATGCTTAATTGCAGCACTTACACCCTCAAAACTCTGCATGCCTACATGTTATAGTAAGCAAAAACGACACATTGAGTCTTCTGAATATGGCCTAAATCCTATTCTATTGACTTTAATGTGGTCCATGCATCATGGAGCAGATTTAGGCAGTTATTAATACCACCTTTCAACATCGCAGAACTGATCACAGAAACTCCAGAGATGGGTAGTTAACAGGGAGCAAGAGGGACTGCCTAGGCATATGGTTAAACAAATCAGTCATCAATTCACTGGGAGAGCTTTTATTTCCATCACAGCAATCTGTTGGATCCCAGAACTGTTTTTTATGTGGTTCATTAGACAATAGTGTTTCTTGCTACTGGTTGGGTCAAGAGTCAAAATTGCTGTGTAATTACAAGTCTCTGAGCACAAGGCAAGAGTTTTTCAGTCCTGGAGGGTGTTGTCCAAAGGGGAAAGAAAACAGAAGGAAAGATTATGTGTGAGCAATTGAGCCCTACTGAGAGGGCAAAAAAAGTCACTGAAACTGGGATTAGCCAAATCTTGTAACAGAAAACAGGAGTCCTGTTGGTAAATTGGCACTTACACCTCAGAGATGTGTGCTGGGGAAAAGGAGCTTGAAGGATGTGTCAATACAGACCAGAAGAGGAGATTAAGCATCATCCAAAGCCAAAACATGGTGGCTGGGCCTTTTCAAGCTTTTAACTCCTTGAGTTAATTAAGCACGTGGCAATGGTAGTTATTAAAAAAGAACAGTTCCCAACTTAATTGAAGTACATTATTTGAAATGAGACCGAGGAACCTCAGTAGAGAAACCTAGTAAATATCAGCTCAAGCTAAATAGTTCTTTTATTATTATTATATGTATATAATAATAATAATAATAATATAAGCAATGACCACTGTCCTTTTTGTTTGCCAACAACTAGCTCATTTCAGAGAGCGCATCCTCCTAAAATGATAATGTGTTAATAATCTATGTTGGGCTTTTTGGCAGGAGCCAAAGTGCTCAAACAACTTGAAATAACATCAGCAAAAAATTATTTATTCCCTTAGCTGCAGAGAAAACAGAGGTTTTCTTGGCTCAGTTACTTCTCAATAGATTTCTGGTTTCAAAAAAAAAAAAAAAAAAAGCCAATAAGAGATGGAAGAGAAGTCTCCATTCACTGAGTGTTTCTGCTTACCCCCTCCCCTTTTACATAACCTTTCTGAGCTAAGAGCAGAGATTAAAGTACAAGTATATTGTTTAGAGCAGGTTTTTTTTCCCTTTCAGCTAAAAAAAAAAATAAAAATAAACAAATGGAGATGAAAGAAGACTCTTCTTTAAGTGGAAGTATCTCCTGACAGAGGGGAGTAACCTCAGCAGAGGCAGAGGACACGCAGGAAGGTGTACGTGAAAACAGCCACTTGCACGTTGTCCCTGAAAGGCATTTTTTTCTCCTCCTGTCTATGATAAAAGGTCCTAGACACTTGTTTCCTCGGGTTCCTGCTATCGCTGCCTGACATTCGGTGGCCGATTATATCATTACAGTAGCCTGCACCAAGTTAGTCCCGGCTGCAGGGGCTGTCGGATCAATAATTGTTCCCATTTGGGTCCATAATATCCAACACGGGATTGGATTTGCCAGCAGTCCTTTTACCCCTGAAATCCTCCTGTCAATACCGACGGGATCACATTACTTTCCCTGACAGCAGAGGACTAGCAGGCTCAGCGCTTTGCTCGCCTCGCACATCCTTTGCGGTTTGACAGATGGACATATAAGGCAACACCACGGGTACCCCCCGGCCCGGCCCGG
>JAAWXA010000034.1:1490053-1561772 GCA_038090715.1 Florisuga fusca
GGGGAAGGGGTGAGGTTTAGGGGGGGAGTTGGTGGGGAATAAATGTTAATGATCAGGCACACACACACACACACACACACACACACACTCGGTGCGGCTGCAGTGCTCAGCCTTGGGTTAATGTACTCAACAGTGCCACTACCTGACACAACCGCAGCAGTGGTGGGGACAAGGGAGAAAAGGCAGACAAGGTGAGGCTCAGGTTAGTGGTATTTATCCCACTCCAATCTCTCCCTCTCCCACACCCCCATGCCCCATCTCTCCCTGTCCCACTCCCCATCCCCACCCCTCCTTTGCACAGCGCATCCATGACCTGTGCGGGAGATTTTTGGGGGGTCCAGTGACTGCTGGCCAGACCTGAGGTGAGGAATATTGCCTTGGGGCTGGGGGACACAAGCAGAGACACCTCATTCCAATTCTAAGGATTAAAGCCTCCCTCTCCCTCCCCCCTCCCCTGTCTTCCAGTAAGAAGCAGTAACAATGCCCAAAATACAGCACAAATTCTGCAATACACCAATGTAGCTGTGCAAATTCCAAGTCCTTAGCATTTTGCTTTCCCACCCTTGCACTCTGCCAGCAGTCTGGATGATGCTGCCTTTTGGGTTGCAGTTTGGCAGACTTTTACTCACAGGAGTAAATTGTTGGCTTGTTCAAGTAATCACACAGGTGAGGAGGAGGAATCCCCAGAACAGGGAAGTTTTGTGAGATGGATGGGGCTGTGGAAGTGTACTTACAGATGATCAACATAAGAATAGGAGAGAGTAGGGTGTACAACCCTTTACCCACTCTCTGGGTATCTCTGATTATTTTAGTCCTTGAAGAGATAGTGTTCCAGAGTGTTGCAGGAGGCTCAAAGTACACAGAGTTTCTTCCCTTTGCTCTGGAACGTCAGACCTTCATCCAAGTGACATGAATTCAGGGGTCAACCAATGCAAGGACAACCTGGGTTGAACACCACCAGGCATGGAGGCTTATTCACACTCCATATTCGTGCCCTACATGTGCAGCCAGTCTACAACACAGGTCCCATTCTAGCACCAGATGGGTTGGAGAGCTTTGAGGTCCATGAGAACCATCACCCATGTGCAGACTCAGCTATGTGGGAGAGTCCATGCCCTTATCCCCATTACACTTCCTCATGATCACACCAAGCCCTGATTTACCTCAGGATCTTTCTGTATGGCTGAGCTCTGCCTTCATGCCTTCCTTTAGATCCCATACAAAGGAGCTTTGGTAGAGGTGACAGACTGTGCAACTCCTTCTCTCATTGCTCTTCTGCTTCTCTCCATCAACAGGAGAAAAAAAAAAAAAAAAAAAAAAAAAAAAAAAAAAAAAAAAAAAAAAAAGACCAGTAGATCAACCACACCTCCATCCCAAACAAATACTCAACCCAAAAATTTCTGAATTGGAAATGTCACACTGGAAATGTTGACATTTCTGACTGAGACCAAACAAGAATTGTCATTTTGAATCAGGGCTTTGACATGGAAGGGAGGCTTGTTTGTTTAAATTGCATCACCCAACTGGAGCTACATTTTGTCATTTTGTATACGAATGAAAAAAATAGGAATAGTTTCAACATTTCTTGGCAGAGCTGCCACTGACCTTTTCCTGTGAAGAATTCTGGTTTCGAAAACTTTTGGCAGGTAAACCCTGTGCATTGAAGAGCTCCATCAGCCATTGTCTTCCCCCTTGGAATAAACCAATACATGGTTATGAAATAATTGGCTTGATTGGATTAACACAGAAAACCAAAATATGGAACAAAATACTAAAAAAAAAAGAATATTTAAAAAATCACCTTTGATTTTTCTTTGCTAGAAAATAGTAGGGTTTTAAAATTATTTAATAAGTTTTGGATTAAAAGTGTTTCATTTTCTCTTTTAATATTGTATTGCTTTTCTCTTTTAATATTGTATTTCTTTTCTTCTGGAGAGTTTGCAAACACATATACAAATATATTTAAGCAGCTCCACTTAAATAATTTCAACCTGAGAAGTTCAATTTAGGAAGCAATTGAGATAATGATTTATTTAATTCTCGCTCACTTTGTAAACATGTGGGATACTAAAAAAAATAATAAAAAAACCCTCCTCAAAAATACTAAAGGAAGTTTCATTGACCTGAAGTTATTTTTAGGCCTGTCTTACATATAACAGGGGAAAAAAAAAAATCATACCTGGTTCTCTGTAGACATCAAACTCTGAAAAGACCCATCAGGATAAATTTCACAAGCAGAAAAAGACTCATTCATTTGAGTGGTCACCTTGTAGGGCATGTGTGTATAAATCATTGCAGATCAGTGTTGACATCAAAGGTTTTCTCAGCTATGGTTTTGTCTTCTAGATCTAGAACATTTTTGTTTTTGAAGAAAATCTCCTCTTTCTGACTTTGCTGTGTGTCAGGGCGTTTGCACAATGTGTATAATTTGAAAAAGGAAATTTCCTTCCCTTTGTTCTGTTTATATAAAAAATACTACGGCATTCATAAAGTTGGTTTGGTTCCTGCAGCAAACCTGAGATAAGTTTCCTATTTGTGTCTAAAAACCTGAACATAACCTTGGCTGCATGAGACAGGCAGATGTTTTATAATGAAGGTCATGAGCCTGTTATTTTTATATAAATAGCATATTGAGTTAAATACGTATATAAGTCTTCCTAGGTTCAAGGTATGAAATACCTCTCAGAAATACAATAGTTAGCAGTTCACTGTATCACACTATAACATAAGTGATGAACAATTACATTCTAACACTGTTGAAAACAAGGGGCAACTGTGCATTTTAATCCACCTTTTTTTTTTTTTTTTTTTTTTTTCCCTTCTCAAGAACTGGAAATCCAACTGTTTGAGCAATTTGTCCCAGTACAGAAATAACAATGATTTTAAAAGCTGTACTTTTATTTTGTAAATCCCTCAGACATGTGCTATCAAGTTTCAACATTGTTGTGTGAACAATGGCAGGCAAGGATGAAAATTCAGGACCAAGGGACTGAAAATCAAGTACAAAATTAGTTTTAGAAGTCTTACACCCCTCTTTTGGTTGATTCTCCATGGATTTAGTATATATATATACCCCCAGAATTCCCAAACTATTTCTCTTGTATGTTGTTTTGCTAACAGTATTGTTGCCCTACTTCAGCATCTTCTTGCTCTTGCCAAAGACTGTGCCATGCTTACTACTGTGTGGAAAAAGCATAGAGTATTTTTTCTCCATTTCCTCAACCAGGACAATTAGAAAAAACCTTGGTAGCTTAGCAACATCATAATACAGTGTGGGGAGATGACCGCATGGGAGGCTCAGGTTCAAGTCCAGACTTCCTTATCTATCAGATCTTTCCACAGCCTTCTTCCCCTGATGAAGCCAGTGATTACACTTTGCTCTACAATCTTTTCTCTGTAATCAGGCAGAACACAAAAGTTGTAGAGTTCAATGATGCAGCACTATGCATTTTTATTTTTTTTTTAATTAGTTTGCATTTTTTTTTTTTTTTTAAATCACACACCAGCAGAAGACCAGGAAGTGCCCTTTGGTCAAGCCATTCAGACGTGAGTCTTTTTGAAAACCTTTAAATGTTTACCTCTTTAAGCTCTTTCAACATCCACTAGTTTGTTAGTGCTTTTACAGATGTGGTTATATATCACAGTCTTTCATGAACAAAGTAGAAACTCTGATCTCGTAAGCACACAAAATTCTTTATCTCATAAACAGCTTCAAAGAAAGTAATTACTAATAATCATCAAAAACTATCCTAGATTTCATGTGTATCATTGATCAATGATATTGTGGATTTCAATCAGTTTTCATACAGATTACAATTTTGCATTTTTATATATATGTATAAAGATTTATAAACTAATGTTGAAGTAGTAATGTGAATAAGAAGCACAGCACATTAGCAGAAATGTAATATCAGTCAATGGAGCACAGGATCCTCAGGAGCTAATTTAAAGCTACATCATTTAGGATATGGAATGAATGGAAATACTGGATCTGCTTGGGAATTCTGTATATAAAGGGTTGTTTAATCTAGCTAGGAAAGTCATAAAGGAATTGACAACAAGAAGCTGAATTCAGAGAAAAAATCACATTTTTATGAAGATATTCATGGTTCACAGTGATTAATCATTCCAGAAATTTAATAGAAGGACTGGTAAAAATAACCATCTCATGACATTTTCAGGTTGGAGACTGGATGACTTCCTAGAAGATACATTTTATCCAAGCAAAAGTAATTGGGTTCAGGACAAGAACAGACATGAAGTGAGTTAAGAACTGCCTAACTGACAGATCTCTGAAAGTAATCGCCAATGCACTATTATTGTCAAAGAGGAGTGTTACTAGACTTTTTCTTTAGACTATTCATCGGTAAATATAAAGCTACTCCTAATGTCTTTTGTAGATGACATTATGGCTGGTGAAATAGCAAAGAATGGAAGTCCAGGACAGCCTGATATAAAAAACTTCACTGCCTGTCTTGGGCAAATATAATATATTTTAAGTCAATAAGATGCCAGTTTTGCTTCTTGAAAACACAGACAAAAACTCTGTAACATGAAGGATTGCAGCCAGGACAAGCACTGCAGTGTGGGCTCTCAGTTGGACCCTCAAATCCAAGGGTCTGGATGTGATGTGATCTTTGGCTCTGCAGCCAGGTGACTTGTGGTGTGTGGCACTAGTTAAGGCAGAACTCAAGAGGCTGTTTATGGGTCTGACAGCCACATTTTAAAACATATGGTAACAAAATTGGAGACAGTACAAGGAAGAGCCACAAAAAATGATTGAGGGCTGGAGAAAATTATTTGCAGGGCAAGCACTGAAGAATTATGTTTAGCTATCAGAAATAGATTTGATTCCAGGGGAAAAAATGCCTTGTAGGCGAGGAAATTACATAGTACCAAGGGACTGGAGTTATGTACCTAATTTCTCAGAGGAGCATGGCTGGGATCATTCTGTCCTTCACAATTTCCTATGTAACAGTTTAAGTGACCTCTACCCACTGTAAATCCAACTATTTTCTAACTCTGTCCACATAATTGAAAGACCTAACTTAAAGCTTTGGAGTCCACCTTGAATCTAGGTGTTGTGCTGCCCTGGTGCCATCCTGGATTTGACCTTGATTTCCCTTCTGGAAAAATATTTAGATAAATAAAATAAAACTGTTCTTTAGTCAAGTGGGAAGGATGAACCAGACAGGCTGATGGCAGGCTAGGTGGCCTAGATGATTCTTTCTGGCCTGATAATCTTTGAAAATGAATTTGCAGAAGAAACATGTAAATGTGTCTTGAAATCTGACTTATGGCAAGATGTGCAAAGTGCAGTTCTCACTAGAGGTGCCATATAGTACCATGTAAAATCTTCCTACTCCTAGTTGTAAGTAGCAGCCATCCGACAGCTAAGGAAACACCACCAAGGTGAAGACAAATCATGACTTTTCTTAAGAAATGGATGAATCACTGAAATTGGAGAATTTTGTTTTTACTGACTTTGGCTCAGATTTTTCCAAGATCAATTTCTTGGCATAGAAAGGGACAGAATCTCTCATTCATGGTAAAATCCCACTGGTGATGTGTGAAATCATCACTTCTATTTCCAGCCTGACTAAGTCAGAGCAGACAGCTGAACCTCATTTACCAGATCAGTGCTCCAAGTATGACACAGTTGGTAGTTCTTGGGTAGGTCTGCTATTGTATTTTATTGAGCTGCTCTGTAAGGCATTGGATAACATTAATTAGATCAGAAATACTTGATTTCTCTTGTCCAAACATGCTCTTAGTCTCATGGAGAGGGTAACAATTTTTCTCTTGAAAAAAACAAAATGGCCTTGGCATTGTTGAAATACGAAGTGTACTCCCTCTTCCCCCAAAAAACCCTACACCAACAATCCTCAGAGAATATGAAAACATCTTCCTCCTCTGCTCTGTATGATTCCACTAGGACAGTCATACAGTAGGAAACACAAACCATGAGATAATGTCACCAGTCAGGGGGTGAATTTCACAGGTGAACAGAGGTTGGCCTCAGAAATTATTTGAGGAAAAAGATGATCACTCTCACATTCTATTAGTAATGTGCAAAATCCTTCAGATAGAAATGGATAAAAGCCATATGGATATCCATCCATGGATAATATCCATATGGAGAATATCCAGTTCTCAGTATCTATGCACATTCTTTGTCTAAAATGTACAGCATCTCAGCTGTTCCTTTCCTCCCAGGGCTTTGTAAAACTTGACACATGGATGCTTTATACGCTTAAATTATTTATCATTGTTGTGGGACACCTGAAACTTTTGATGTTGGAAACATGAGGAACAAGGTTTATCACATTTCAGCATGAAGCTCCATCTGAATGATAGTTTGCAAACATACTTAGGGAGGTTTGGCATGGTGTGCATGAATGAACCTCTGCCAGCTCATGCCCATAGAGAATGAGACTCACAAGGTAAGTGCAGTATTCGGAAGGAATCACTGCTGGTATTAAGCTTATATCATCTGCATTAGTCTCACCAAAGGGACAGCAAATTTCCCAGCCAGGGGTTTAGTGTCATCAGGTTAGTCAGTAAGTTTGTGGGATGCTTGAGCCTCAGTATGCAGAAGTAGCACACTTTGCAGATAGATTATATTTGCCATTACCACGCCTACCTAATTCTGTCTTTTCTCCCATTTCCCTCTTCATTATCGTTCCCTGACACCCCCGTGGTGATAGCCAGCCTTGGCATCAGGTGGTGCAGAGGTCCCCCAGAGGTGTCAGGCATCAGCTGGAGCAACCCTCGCTCCCCAGCCCAGGGGAAAAGCAGTCAAGAAACGCTAGGTCTGCAAAGCCATCAGTTGATTGATTCCCCGTGCTCTGGGGAATGTGCAGCACAACTTTTTAATTCACACCCCAGTCATTTATCAAGCGTTTTCTTATTGCAGAGTTTCTCTTTCAGCAGGTTACATTTGGAAAAAGAAAAAACAAACAAACAAACAGAACCAAAAAAAAACCAAAAAAAACAAACCACCCCAACTCAAAAACTGCGTGGATGCCCAGGGGAAACATGGGTGGGTTTTATGGCACCCTTGCCTCTTGCATCACAGCATTTTTTTTTTTTTTTGGGCCCCCAGCCTCTTTTTTTTTTTTTTTTTTTTTTTTTTTTTTTTTTTTTTTTTTTTTTTTTAAGTTTGTTTCCCCTCAGTTTCAGTGGTTTTGAGCGAATAGCCATGAAGCATTGCCCTCTGCCGGCAGGTCGCACACCTGGCTGCCAGCGCCGGGATGTCCGTGTGTCCGTCTGCGCAGTCTCCTGCGGCGCTGAGGAGAGGATTAAAAGCTTAAAGTTTTGCAGCTCCATATTTAGATTTTGGAAAAAAGAAGGGAGGAAAGTCAGAAATAAATCACCACCATCTAGAGTATTGCTTGTGCCCTTAGGATTTAATACACAAATACGCTTTTGTGGGTTGAGTTTTTTGGTTTTTGCTTTTGGGGTTTTTTTCCTTGTTTGTCTGTTTTTCTTTTTTTGTTTTTCTTTTTTTCTTTTTTCTTTTTTTTTTATGGGTTTTGTTTGTTTGTTTGTTTGTTTTGTTCTTTGTTTTATGCTTTAAAACACTAATCGACAAAGCATTTCTTTCTCCAGCTGCACGTGTGATTGAGAGAGATCCATGCAGTCCTATTGTTCATTAGGAGTAAAATGCAGACTAACAGCATGGGTGGTAAAAAGTCACTGACAATAAAACACCACTTGAGAACAGGATGCAGACACCTCAGGTGTTACTTTGGCCCTTTATTATAGCAGGATCTGAGCAGCTTATAGTCTCCATAGAAAAACACACTCACAATGTGCAGAACTTGAGGGGTCTCCAGTGCTCCTATTTGACAGGCAAGGAGGCAAAGCATGAAAAAAAGAAAAATTATTTACATCATGTCACAATGTGAGTCTTGGGCAAAAGGGCTTGAATTCACATTTCTCATAAACTGGATTCCTCTTACCCAGCCCACAGATGAGTTTTTTTTACTCAGAAGTCTATACCAGTTTTGTCCAGTTTAAGCTGTGCAGAGTTTAGGTAGCAGAATAGAATTTTAACTTTTTTTCACTTTAAAAAAATTCTGCATCTCAAATAAATTATATAATATACAGCAAAAAATTCTACTGAGAACAAGCTAAAAATAAGCTTTTTTTTTTTCTCTCTCCATCACAGCTCCTGTTCCCAAATTACTCTTGCCTTGCTCAGAGTCTTAGAAAGCTGACACAGAACAAATTGTCCCATGTATATTGCAAGTTTCCCCCTGATTGACAGCAATCCACAAAGATGGACTAATTCCAGACAAAGTCAAGCAAAGACTGTGTCATAACTATTAACTCAGTTTTAAAGATGTTCCAAATTGCTGATGAGTTTCCAGCATGTCCTTCATATAATGGTACATATATGTCTGAAGTACAGGAGCCAGACATGAGCTCAAAAAAGTGGGCTACAGGCTGTATACATGCAGTTTTGCTCCCCTGGATAATGTAGCCTGTGTTGGGATGGGAGAACCAGGTTCTCCTCTACCCCTTCTGGAGACTTTGATCTTGAAGACATGCAATGGGCCGTCAAGCAAACGACCAGTTACATTCCTTCTGCCTGCTTTGGCTGCTCCTGTCCTTAAAACAAACAAGTCACTAAGGGAGCAAGGACAACTGTTTTTTTGAAATTTGTGTAAGGGAAAGGGGGAAGGAATGTGGGCAGCTGTAAAACTGGTATTGTCACACAGCTGATTTGATAACACCACTCCTCACCGGAGAGCCATGACTGAGTTTATCGAGGTCTCCCTCTGCAAGTGGTAATAAACCTAATAGCTGCCCACAGCTTAATATTTTTTCTTGCACTACATATGTTCACTTTTGGTCCTTGGTTTATTTTTTTCTCCAGTCTCCATCTGTTCTTTTGCCTTTGAGGTACTTTAGTTACCATGGAAATGACAACATCATCTGGATGGGTGGAGCTTCGTGCAGGCCAAAGTTGGTTTCCTACATAAAGTGGTTTCAAAGGTATGGGGATGGCTGACAAAAATGCAACCTTTTATCTGATAGATTTTTGGTTTTTAGGTGTGCAATAGAGAGATACCCATGCCCTTGAGTGCATGAGTCACAATATACCTGTTCCAGGAGGGGCCATGTGCTTTGTTTTTGCTCTGCCAGATGAAAGCTTTCACTCGAGTCTTTCACACCTGATTTCTTTCCACTTTTAATTGCAAGTTGGTTTTTATTGAGAAAACCCTATTGTAAGTCACTTTCTGAGTCCTATGATTGACAGGTGTCTCTGGCAAAGTGGAAAGCTCATTCCCTGGAGATGTGCATCTTTTTATCATAGCTGCCATGAAGAGTAGAAGGAGTTAATTTAGTGGGTGGTTATCACCTGGGCTTTGTTGTCTGGTTATTCCAATAGCATTCCCACCTTCATCTTGAGGAGGTGTCTCAAGCATTCAAGTCCACGCAAAAAATGATACATGATCAATATGATCCAGAGGTCACTTAAAACAGTTGTACATGAACATCACACTTTTCATTTCAACAAACCCAAGCCAGAGCCCTTGTTTATATGAAATTAAACTTTATTTCAGTAGTGACCCCATGGACTTAAGCACAGTACCAGAAGCTGTTATCCACTATTATAGCCTGTAGCACCTGGCAACATTGATTGCACGGCCTTGTGGAGATGAGGGTATTTTAGGTGAATAATGATTTTTGGCAAAGGACACTGAGAGAATGGGCAGTTACATTAAAAAGGTGATAACTTGGCCCATGAAACTTAATATTAAGGCCTGTACAGTCTCCAAAATGCTTTTAGGCTAGTTTACATAGTTAGTGGCTGTCTCTTGAAGTACCTGAAGTGCACTGTGCTCGTCTAATCAGGTATGTGGACGGGGTCAGGGGATATGTCACAGGAAAGGTTTTAATGCAGTTCCCACTGAGACCAAAGGAACAGAAAAGTGATAATTAATCAGAGCATATGCAAACACGGGTTCCTGATGGAGAGTCTCTCAAACATAAGCACATCTGGCTAACTGGAGAAACATTCAGTCCTTTGAAAGTTTGGTGGGGAGAGGGTGAGGCTCCCACAGAACAATAGGGAATTTCATGGATGTCCATGGGGATGTCTTTGCCCAGTGTGTAGTTTGCTGAATAGAGGAGTGTAAGCTCAACCCACTGCTTGCTCTGTCACATGGCTTGAGTTATTGTGTTTGCCAATTTCTATTATAGTTATTTTTAGGTGCTCTAACTCCAGCTGCATTTCTTCCCTCAGCAATCCTTTCAAGAAACAACTTCCCCAGCAAACCCACAATAAAAAGTCCTAACAAACCCAGCAGCCATCAGTATAAATCCTTCTGAAAGACACATTCCATCAATTGATGAACTTGTGATTCTCAGAAAATGGTGGTGGTGCTGCTGGGTTTTTCGCAGCAGTTCAGAAAAAAACATCTCTTGGTCCAGCATGCACAGAAAACTCCAGGGCTAGGGACAATTCAGCAGTCTCTCTTGATTTCATTTTTGTGCCTTGGCTGCAGGGAGATGGAGCATTCATGTGTCAGACACCATCCTGGCTAAAACACTAGCAGTTGTGCCAGTGAACTCTGGAGCAAAGAGCATGACCTGCTATAATTGGTGCCCAGAGCTTTTATCCAGCCAGTGACAGGACTGCACTTGATATGAGGGGAGCACAGAAGGAGTGCTCATCAGACAGAGGAGAAAACCAGGGCCTAGGGGGAACAACAACAACAAAAAAATCTGGCTTGAGCCCTTTTAGAAATGAGGATGTCTGAAGTAACACCTCTACAAATGCTGATGGCAGCCAGGGACTCTTCCAGTGTTGTGGTATCACAGTCTCGGTGTGACAAAGCCCTCAATAAACTGGCAGCTGCTCCCAGCATCAGTTCTTCTCCAAAGCAGTTTCCAACCAAATGACAGAAAATGAAGGCTCAAGGGGACCAGGAGAGGCCACCACCATCACCTCTGCAACCCCCTGACATAGCCAGTACAGTGAACTCCAGATCTGAGGGGACAGCTATGAAACTTCTTGGGCAGCCATAGGCAGTAGCAAACAAGCATAAATAAATAAATTTAAAAGGCCTTTTCTTGCTGTATTGTGGCCAGCTAAGAGCAAGTGAAGATCCAACAGTGAATGGCCTTGACACATCTCAGTGTTGCATTGCAATCTTTTTTGCTGCTCAGCTTTTTTTCCACTTAACCTTAAGACTGAAATCACTGGGGCTGCTTCAGGGGTCCTCATCATTTTCCCTAAGGGTTAGTTTGCCTGAGGTCTCTTTAGCAGGTTAACATAATCTGCTGTCAGTTTTTTTGTCAGGATGGTTGACCACCAGACATAGCCTTCATCTGTGGCAATGCTCCTCACAAGACTATGGGAAGGGAGAAGACACTCCTCAGGCAGCAGCTCTGTAGCCTCCACAATGTACCCAAGATACAGATCCCAAGAGACATCAAGTATGAGGAGATAAGAACGAGTCCTAGATGTACAAATGTGTTTTTCTTACATTAAACCCAAGGTAGTTACAGCCTAAATTCCAGCTGTATCCTTCCTTTGAGCTGATTCACAGTGGAAATCCAAGGTAACTGAAGTTAATCTCAGCACAACCCCCAAAACTGTCCTTCACTTTGATCTGCACTCCAGTTCCAGCCACAGTGGTGCAAGCAGATCTCTTGTTTCGTAATAGCTCTTCCCCTCACACTTTGTAAGTGGCGTTTTACAGCTCAGATATAGCAAGAAGTAGCACTTGATTTTTTTTTTTTTTTTCTGACTTTGACCTCCATAAGGATATTCACTGTAAAAAGTTTAAAAACCTGGGAGTTTGTAATGTATCTGTTTTTAATGAGCTTTTTGTGTTCTGTTGGCATTACTGCTTTGTGAGCAATCCACTTACTGGTTTGCTAGCCAAACCTCTCAAAATAATATAAATTAATTTCTTTGAGGTTATTTTTTTCTTGCTCTTTTCCCCACCAAAATGATAAATGGGAGGGAAATAGATTGAATTCAATGTGCTTCTTTTTCTTGTAATTTGTTAATTTTAGATAAAGATGAGCAATAAAGAATATAAAAATAATATCTTTTGACTTGAAGAGATAAGTTTTTTCTGACCAAAGCAATTAAATGAAATACAGATTCAAACATTGTTTCAATAGATTTTTTCTTTTTTTAAATTTAAAAAAATGTTTGTTTTCTGTTTGTTTCTTTCCTTTTTTAATGAAGTACATATTAGATTGAAAAATGTCACCAGGATCTACTTAGGATCAAGATGTTAAACTGGCATTGCAAACTAGAGTGGAGGGGCTGATATGTGGGCTTCATGTACTCAGGATTGCTTCACCCATGCAGGAAGTGGGGAGAAATGGTTTGTATCAGCTGCACCCTGTACATTGTTTTCTCATTCATCACCAAATGCCAGGAGTTACAGTAATCCATCCTGGAAGTGACAAACATATGATACCATGCAGCATGATACTGTGGGAGGAAGGGTGGAATTTCCTATGGGTACAGATGCCTCAAAAAAGAGGACTTTTTTTAAGCCTGGAGTCTCCTCCTGGCTGTCCAAGGTTAGTGATGAATGGACCATGATTTCAAGGTTTTGCACGATTTCATTAGTCTTTGCTCATAATTTCTGGTGGTTTTTTGCGGTTTTTTTTGTTTTGTTTTTTGTGGGGTTTTTTTTGTTTGTTTTGTTTTTGTTGTTGATTGGTTGGTTTGGGGTTGTTTTTTTTTTTTTCCTTTTTATGTTGGTGTTTTTTTTAATTGTGAGTATTTCTCTGTAGATTGCACAGGAATGGCTGTGGATCTGGACTGTGACAGAAATCATTCTTACACCCAAAATCAAGAGGTTTTTTTTAAATCTTTAATTTACTTATTAGGTATTTGCTGCATCTGTTACTTGTGCCCTTGTTTCTCTCAGTCCTGTATCTGTCAGAGTATACTCTGACCTTTAGTCACAGAAAAAAATAATCTTGTAACAGGATTTACAATGAAAATATTTGCTATTTGATGAAAGCTGTTGGAATGGCAGCCATCCTCTTAAGGGCAGGATTAAGAACACAAAGGCAGAAGGAACGTTATTTTTTCCTGATCTGGTGAATGTTGGAATGTCCAGTTTCCAGGCTATTGCACATCCTATATGATTTACCCATAACTATGAATCAAATGCAAGAAGTTGTTTGCTGGAGTTCTTCAACAGATGTTCATAGTCCAGAGATCTTGACTGATTTTCATTTCAGTTTCCAAGGCCAAGAGGTCTGGAACAGAAACAGAGTTGTGCCCATCACCTCTGAGGTCCTGCTTGTGAATACACCTAGAAGATCTGAGGTGGCCATGGATTTGTTTCTCAGGATCCACACATAGTCATATGCAATTACAGTAGTCCATGGGTGTTTAATGAGGTGCTGTTGCTAAATTCCATGTGGGGGAAAACCTGCTGAAATAATTTTTTCCACCCCTTGTGTTGTTTGAGAGGTTAAAAAAGTCCTTGGTTTCCTCTTACATTATGGCTGTGCAGTCTATGCATGAGCTACTCCTGGATCTCCTCCTGAGGTCTGACTACTGTGCTTTGGACATCACCTCTCACCACATGGACTGTGCCAAGGAGTTTTCTATTGGGGGTGGAAAGTATCAGAAACGGGGCAAGACAGAAAAGTGTTTTGCCTAGAGTATCACCAACCAAACCCATGGTGTAGCTACACCACCACCTTCTCCGCTCTCAGGAGACACACTGGTCAAAGCAGTATTTACCCCAGGCTCAGGCAAGATAGCAGCTTCAGTGCAACCTGCAAAGTATTACAAAGCTTGGACGTTACATTACCCTGGAGACCTGTTCCCTATGAGCAAGGCAGCCTTTAGTTTGAATTCTGGGTAATCCTTTGGGCTCATCTTTTCTCCAGTTTCCTTGGATCCAGTACCTAGTGTTTCTTTATTTTCTCTTCCTCCTCTTTTAAACTTACTCTTGCTCTCACAGGAGCACCTGTGGTACATAAAAACACAACAAGAGCACTTAACCTAGGCTGACATTTTCACTCTGGAACATTGGTTGTTTTTCTTGAGTGAAATATCTTGTTTTCCACACCCATCAGTAGCTTTATATGCGATAGATTTGGTAAGAAAACACATTTCCTTCAGGGGGGGAAGAAATGATTTTTCAAATTTGTTCTGATTCAAACCTGACCCTATAGAAAAATCTCTGCCCAGAATTTGTCATGGAATTAAAATTCTAGTTAAAACACCACACTTTAAAAAGGCACCAAATAACAAAAGGGTTTGCATAGACTGAGTTCAGACTGTACCTTTGCTAATGTAAAAGTAGAATGATGATGATCCCGATTCAGTTATCCACATATGGATTTATAATGCTCTTCCATATTTCAAAGAATGTCTGGGCTATCTCTGGGGGCCTGAAGGATATACACAGGACTTCTGCCCTTCTGGAACAGCCCATAAAAACCTGGTGGAGTAGTCCAGGATATCTCAGATAACACCAAATTTCTCCATGTTGGTAACAACACAGCTCTGAAATTGTGCATGCCTCCTTTTTGGGGGACTTAGTCTCTGAATTCAGTCTTTTCTCTGCCTCTTTGCTGAAGTTTGATCTAATGAATCTCCCATGGTATGGGCACAGTGTTGATTTCAGAACATGTGCCCATGTCTGAGAGGGGTCCACTAAATCTCCTGCTTGCCAATGTTTCCATACCAGGGAGCAGACATGAGAAACCTGGGTATTTGGTGCAAATAATAGAGTGTATGCCTGAGTGCAAACTGACTTCAATTTGACATGCTTGCCCCTGTAACACTGCTAACACAGCTCTTGTGTCACTCCAGAAAAATTCAATTTATACCATCTTTTCCAAAACCTTGCAAAGCCTGGGTCAGACAGACATCCTCAGTGCTGGATATACACAGCTTTTTATCATCTGAAAGAAGCAGGGGAAAAAAGAATTACATAAATAAAAAGAACAGAGCAGATTTAAACAAACTGGGCTACAGATGCTACAGTCACTTTTATTCAGTCCAGCCCATTTCTAGCACTGCCTTGATCATGTTCCCCTTCCCACTTTTGACCTTCTCTTTGAGGCCAAGCCTGTGACCTTGGGTGATCCAGCTCACTTTACACCTTGGCCTAATTACAGCCAAAGGAGCAGAGGGTGCAATATGATAACTGTCCACATCTTTATCATAGGTGAAAACAGGCAGAGTAATCATTTAGGGTGGCTGAAGTAGGTATGGCTGGGAGTAATGAGATGGAAAGTTTAGATTGAATATCAAGATAAAATTACCCACAGTACATTTTTTTAGGCAAGGGGATGTATTAAGTCTCAATTAGTGGCAGTATGATCTAATAGCACCACAGCTACTGACAGCATTATGGTCCCTTGCCCTATTAAATCATCTTTCAAAGAAAGAGATGGAATGTTGAACTGGACAAACCACTGGTAACTGTAATATAAAGACTAATCCCATGATGGAGCCAGAGTGGAATAAATAGGCAATTTCCATGTCACTCATGAGAAGATATTGTACTGGGTAATGATATCCACCCAGCTCTGTCTGTGCAAAGACCCTCAATGGCATTTTCAAAACTGCCTAAGTGACTTAGGGCTCCCAATCTTCTTTTGAAAGTCAGTATGGTAATTTAGGTATCTAAAACCTTATTGTATCATCTAGTGAGAATTGGATTTATGAAGCTCCTTCTCTCAAAAGTGCTTGGGTTTGAAATGCCTACCCAGACACATAGATTCATATTAATATGGAGTATTACAGGCAGACACAGACTTGCTCTTCCTGACACTGAAGGACTAGTAGGAAGTTGGTATAGGGTAAATTAGACCCCTATGATGGTGTTTTGTTTTGTTTGGTTGGTTTTTGGTTTTTTTGTTTTTTTTTAGCACACAGCAGGGGCTTACCTACAATTTGCAGTGCAAGAAAACCCTAAACAATGATAAGACTAGAACGAAGTGTCATTTTGTGGGATGTTTCTTTCTGGATGCCTGTTCTGATGTCACATGTACTGCATGAATCAATGGGTGTCACTGCCAAATGCAGAACATCTTCAGTGCAGAAACAAGATAGTGGCAGATGAGCATCCAGCTCTGCATCTTCATGTCACTGCCACAAGCCTAACTGCTACAGAAATCCAGAGTATCAAGGATATTATTGCAATTTGCATAACTAGAAAACACAGTGATTAAAAGTTATCAAAGAAAGCTATCTCAGTTGTCAGCTCCACAAGCAGATTCCAGTGATGTCTTTCCAGCTCCTTCATAATAATCTCCATAAATTCTTACTAAGAGCTGCATTGAAGTAACCTGTCATTTACCCTGTCTCTCACCAATTCATCTCAAAAAGACATGCCAGCTGTGATCACTTGGAGTCAGAGCTGCTGTGTTGCAAAGCATCGCTACAGATTCGGGTAAAACATAGAATTCAGAGAGCTGCTGAACGCAGAAGTAATGGAAAAAGCAGAGCTGAACCACCCATGACAGCAGGAGACATACCTAGTGGGGAGAAGAGAGCTCAGCCTCCAGCATCCTTTGTGTGTGATAAACAGGGGGAATATGTAGGAAGCCATTCCTTGACTAAATGGTGTCTTGTCTTCTCTTTTTTGTGGCTTATGCTGGCCTCTGGTGTGCAACCAGAGTGAGAAAAAGGCTGTGGAAAACACCAGAGGCCTCACCTCCTGGGGGATCTGGAAGACCTGATGTTTTGTTGACAATGGGTAAGTCTTTGCCTGTTACAGTTTCCCTATAATGTACTGCTGAGTGCCACAAAACCAAGGAGGTGTTATAAAGTTCCCTCAGGCAAGATGATATCATTACAAACCTATGTGTGCTTTGGAAGGGTAGAAAATGCCATCAGCAGTCAAACACAATCTTTCAAGGTAGAAAATGAGATTCAAACATCGTCTGTTCTTTCCACAGCCATGTGCCTCTACTCTGGAAAGCATCTCCTGATACACATGCTTTCAGGTGGATCCAATTCTGTACCCCACACTTAAGATTTCCCTCTCCTTTCCTCCCTTTTCCCTTTTCCTTCCCCTTCCCCTTCCCCTTTCCCTTCCCCTTCCCTTTTTCTCCTTCCCCTTTCCCCTTCCCCTTCCCTTTTTCTCCTTCCCCTTTCCCCTTCCCCTTCCCTTTTTCTCCTTCCCCTTTCCCCTTCCCCTTCCCTTTTTCTCCTTCCCCTTTCCCCTTCCCCTTCCCTTTTTCTCCTTCCCCTTTNGCCCTTCCCTTCCCTTCCCTTCCCTTCCCTTCCCTCCAAATGCAAGCATTTCATGTGCTTCAGTTTAGCACAACAGTAAATTTGTGCAATTTTGCTGAAATTCCTAGACCTAACACCAATATTGCATGTCCTTTTTTGTGCTGAGCAAGACTCAGTTGGTAAGGCTGAAAGTGAGGCCAGGTCTCCTGCTGACACTCAGGAGAATGGACAGTCAGAAGAGTTCTGTGGGCTGAGTCCCGCTGTTGTGCTTTATTTGGACATTTGTCTTCACTCTTCATTTCATGTCCTTTTATCTAATGATGATATCCTTGGGTGTAAAACCCAAACAACCCTATGACAAAGTTGTCTCAAAAATTTGGGCTTCCTGGAAACCTCAGCCTTATCAACAGCTAGTGAGTTCTTGGGGCTAAGTGAGATAATTACATTTTCTTCTATGGAGCCAATTAGAGGCTGATAACACTATCACAATTATGTGATTAAATTTTTGCTTGCTGTCCTTTAGAATTACTTCCAGTCCACTTCAGACACTAAAAAGCAGTAATGTATGAAACAAAAGCAGTGATGTGAGAGCTTCCCTGGTGCTGTCATTGCCAAGAGACTGGGTGCCAAATTGTTCAGGTATTTTTCAGCCAAGAAACCTGGATTAGTCTGGAACCAGATAAATGAAAAATGCATAGGGCATAAGCAGGACAAATAAAAATAAAATAAAATAAACAAAATTTGTAGGCTATTTTCCAGTGTCATTGTGCTTGGTCAGTGGCCCAGCCTACGTTCCAAGCCACCTTCAGTATGGCACAACATAGTCAAACCTCATCCATGGGACAGCTTGATTAAGCTAAGTATAGTCAGCCTCCCAAACTCAGATTAGTTTTTTATGTTGCTAATCTCTAAGCTCTGAGTTTAATATTTAATTTTCATGCCAAGAGAGAAAAAAAAAAAACACAGGAAGAAGGGAAAAATAAAATAAAATGGAAATTCCAAGCTATTAAACTATGCTTTTGAGGATCAGATGTATGTGAGACCTCTTGGTGTGAGTTTCAATCTGAGTTGTTTTTTCTGTATAACTGTGATGGGACAGTCTCTTGAAGTTTGGAAAAGCATGTGGCCAGACTTGCATTGACATCCTGGAGCCTGAGCAACATACCTGGGTTTCATGATGGCAATACCTGAACACCTCAGCTGTTATATTTGAACAGATGCAGATAACTATTGTTTCCAGATGAAACACAAAGGCTCAGAAAGCTGGGTAATCTGGTAATTCGATTTACCTAGATCCAGTGGGAAATTTGTGACAGAGACAGAACACAAGCATGAAGCCCACCTGGCCCATGGAGGTCTTCTTATCTGCAGTCCAGATTTTTGTACCCAGTCCAGGATTCTGAAAGTTCAAGAAAAGCATGCAAAGATCTGCTGCTCTTTCCAGTGAGTGGAACACCATCGCCCCAGGTCCCTCCAGAGCTGGCCTAAAGTTCTGTGGCTCTTTGAGTACACATTTTCAGCGCATCCTGGTTTGGATTGGAGCTTTAGGACAGAACCAGCTACACAATTCAGTTTGGCTGCTTGCAGAGAGGCATCATGTGGAACTGCTCACCAGCATGAGAACCTGACCAGCTTCCTGGTGAACCTGACCCTATGCTGGGCTTGCAGCCCAACCCAAACCAACTTGGCTTCTGATCCCATTCTCAAATCCTTCCCACGCCTCCCATGTTTACTCTGGCAGCAGGTAACTTCGGTGCCCAAATCTCATAAAACCTGAAGGTGGTCCCAAACCACCTTATTTGGTTTTGGATCAAGATTCAAATTTCCAAGCCTGTGTGAGTCCAGGATTTCTATTATTTGGCCTGCCATAGACATGAGGTCACCCTGGAAATGTGCATCTGGAAAAGAGAAAATTTCCAATCATTCAAGAGAGGTTTTGGATTCATGGACACATCCATTCCTGCATCTAGTATTGGTAGTACAATATTTCACTACTGACTGTAAGCGCAATGAGGCTTTTGGGTTTTACTACAATGCTAATAGGAATGCTCTGAGTTAAGATATGGTCTTCAAGAAAAAAAGAAAAAAATGCTCCTATTTTACAGGCAGGTTTACTAACATTTTCAAGGTTTTAAGACAATTTGTTACAAAACTGAGAGCAGGACCTGTAAATCCAATGTTTCATTAAGAGGGTGGAACATGCTAATAGAATAGAGGATATTGTCTGTTGGTGAATGCTATGAATCAATTTATTTTATTCTTGGGTACATGTTCATGGGAAATTGGGCTAAATTTCCTCTCTGTCAAATATAATACATATGGTTCTGACAACATCTGTTTTGTTTCACTTGCTAGAGCTGTGGGACTCTGGATTCAATAAGGTCTTTCCAATTCAAAGAATAAAAGCTCCCTGGAAAGCTAGCCAGGAGCCCCTGTTTTTACAATAGATTGCTTGGCTAGTTGCAATCCGTTCAACTAAACTTTTTTTTTTTTTTCCAGAGTTTGAGAGTGCTGTGTGAATACCAAGTACCCAAACTGTGATTATCAGCTTCCCTTGGAAGTCTCGGTCTAGAAGCTCTTATTTTGATCTTGTCTCAGGTAAGTAAAAAGAGCAAAGTGGAAATGGTCTTCAACCCACTAATTAATCACTATCTTCTGTTAACTATTTCTCCTTCAATGTTATTAAGTGGCAGCGTCCAAGGGTAAATAGGAAACTGTGTAAAGAGGCCTAAGTGCCATCTGTCCTTACCTTGCTAAGTTTCTTTTCCCCTTTGGAGTTATTACCTTGGTCTTATTGTGTTTTTTTTGTTTGTTTTGGGTTTGTTTCTTGTTTTTTTTTTCCCTTTGAAAGATATTTTTGTGCAATATGATTAAAATACACAGCTGGCCAATGAAGCTTGCCAGCTCCATGGCTGTTTGAAGGCAGTCAGTGATTGCAAGCAAATGTGGCTACAGATGCACTGTTTGTCCCTCGGTCATCAGAGTAACGAAGACAGCAATTGCTGTCACATGCAGAGCAATGGTGATTAGCAATAGTTAGTGTGTGTGTTGACTATTAGCAGGGAAGTATTTACTCATACAGCCCTGATGTGAACTTGCAATGAATGACAAGTAGTCTTTCCAAGAATAAGCCAGGAAGACTGCTATCTACTAGTACACTTTCTGTTGGACTGGTCAGAAGCACGGTCTCCAGTTTTAATAATCTTTTTCTTGTAGCATACCTTTTGTTCTGTGCAAGCAATAAGTCGTGTTTTGCACCTAGGTGTCATTTAAGTGGGAGAAAGCCACAAAGCAAGACAGATTTAATTGATTCATCTCCAGGACATGGGTGAATTGCTCCTGCAGCCAAGTTGAAGGGTGACGAATCTGGTCACTGATTCTTACAAATGGTTCTGCAAAATGATTGTACCCTCATTCACACATCTAGTTGCATCCTACTCCCTTTTATGTGCTCTTTCTATGCCTGGATGTTTTTTTCTAGTAGGTGACCTGGCACCAGCCTTACTCTTCAGATTTCCAGTTAATGTGTAAGGTCAGCTTTTGGGCAGCCTGACACGCTGTAACAAAAGAGTTCTGTACTTCTGCAGAAAGACTAATTAGGTTGTGTGCAAAGCTGCACAGAATAAATCTTAGAGTTCAGCAGGACCAGTGCTCTCAATAACAGAAGAAGCTGAACAAGATTCTGAAAATCTTCATGTCCACTGATGGAGGTGGTATTTGTGGAACTTGGCAATTTTTAAGATTATGGGCCCTTATCTTTTGAGGTTAAACTGAACTGAGGTATTGCAAGTGTACAATCCCAAGCCATTGATGTCCCCAGTGATTTTTGTAGGTTTTAGGCTGAATTATTGTTGAATAGATCAATATCCAGTCAAAGTCCTTGCAAAAGTTCAATCGTTGCTGCTTCTGTGCTACAAATTATTAGTGAATGTAGGTGGGATGTTTAAAATCTCTGTACTTGCAGTGCAGATGTGGAAAGCAGCAAAACTTGTGTAGTTCTGGGAACAAGTAAAATCACCCTTGAATAAAAAGTGGCAAAATCAGTGAAGTTGCACTAATGTAATGGAGGTTGCATCCAAGATACAAAGGCAGGATCCTTTCCTCTACCTTGATGCACCAGAGAGCAAAACCTGGACCAGAGCCTGTAATCAGTTTGAGCAATCTGTCAGATGCTTTGGGATGTGGAGGTGAAAGGTGTTATGTAAATGTCAGTCATCCTTTTCTGGAGCACCACATCCAGGCTGAGAAGCATAGCCTGCCAGAAACACTTCAGCAGGGTGTTTGGAGTGATCTTCTTGTGAAACATATTGCACTAGATGTGTGGCTGTTTGTTGAGCATAATCATATAATTCTGCTTACTATAAATCACCTGACATGCTTCCCTTTGTCTCCCTATTTTATCTAATTTCCTCCAAGTTTTCTTTATTATGTAAATAAATAAAACCAAATAGCCATGTACCGAGGATATCTATTTATACAAAAGACTTGTGATCCCAGCTGCCTAAAGCTTTTATAGAAAGTAACAGAGCAGAGTGAATCATTTAAGCTGGGTGGTTTATTTGGTTGTGGGTTGCACTTTTTGGTTTGTGAAATGTTTATGAGCCAATCACAACATTCTCACACTCCTTTTTTATTGAAAACAACCTGTGAAGTAAGCTCACACAGCTTCTGGGGAGTGCATTCATTGCTGAAACTTCAAAAATCACAGAATCACAAAACTCACAAAAAACCTGCTACTTACACCAGTCACCTGGTTTTGTCACTGCTTCCTAATTGCATTCTTTAATCAATTAACCAACAGAGTGTGAATTCTGAGTATTGCACCCACAGATGTAGCTTGAGGGTTGCTCTAAGGGATATTCAGTGTATCAGAAGACTTGAACCTAGGCCCAGACAAACAAGTCAGTTCCAGGAGAGAGGATGGGCCATAAACAGCCTCTTGTATGGATGTGTTTTTTTCCTTCAGGGAGTATTTGTGACTTTGTGTTACAGGTTTGCTTTTCCACAGGCTAAAGCTTCCTGAAAGTGAGTGCAACAGCAAAGAAGGGACCATCCTCTACTGTCTGGGTCCTCTGTGATACAAAGCCCCTTTATAAGGGAGAAACTGCATACAAATTCCTTTCTCCGAATACCTGCAGAATATTTTTCATGTAACGTGGCACCAAAGAAGGGACTCCCTTTCACTGGAGAATAGCTGGCCTAGGAGAAGAGGCAGATGTTGGCTGGCTGTGCCAAAAGACGACAGCAAAGCTCAGGAGGGAGGAAAAGGGAATTTTGTAGCTGAAGTCATAACACATGGGGAGACCATGGGGAAAGTTTTGCACAGTGATGTTGCGCTCCAGAGCTCGCTCTGCATGCTGTGCTTGACATGGTTCCCCCAAAAAGACAGCTCAGAGAAGTCCAAACACTGTCTTTCATATTTTTTCACATGTAAACAGCATCAAATTCCTAAGAACTGCATTTTTCTTTCCAAAACAGAGGCTTGGTTCTCAGCAGTATCACCTAGATATAGATAGTATCACCTAGAAATAAACCAACCTGTAAGCATCACTCTAAATTTTGTACATTCATGATTTTGTGTGTGTTTGTGTGCTTATGGAGTCTTTTTGGCTAAGGAAAGGAAAACAGCCCAAGTGTGCAAGCTACAAAAAGGGAGATACAGGAAACAGTGGCTATTTCTGGAGTGATCTTTTTGGAGCCAAGCTGTCTTGTTTTGATTTGATCTATTAAATAGGAAGGTCAAGAAAGGCAAGAGAAAAAAAAAAAAAAAGGTTCTTGTATCAGACTGTTCTGTAGTTGGAAGCACAATACTAAAAAGTTATTAGTAAGTAAAGATCTGATTCTGTTTTACTTGTACTCCTGTCTTTAGAAACCTATTTCCCCATTTAAAGGTTAAAATTGAAATAGCATTCTTGGACACAAATAATGTTTTTTCCTCCCTCACCCCCCAACACTCTTAGAATTGAGATTCAACTTTTTAACCTTGTGAACAGGATTGAGAAGTTGTTAGATTATATTTTTTAAGTGAAAAAATACTTAAAAGTAATAAAAATATTTAAGTAACTCAATAAATGCATATTCTTCAAAAATATCGTCTGGACAAAAAGCAGCCTCTTAAAAATTAGAGGAAGCTATGGAATAAGCCCCTATCTTTCATTTGAGCATTTGTCACATACTGGCAATTTCAGAGAGTGATCATGACAACAGAGACCCTTTTTGAAAAGACTGTGACATTTAAAAAATCTTTCTGTTGCTTCAACTTATTGGATGGAGTGAGGAAAATTGCAGAAGCTTCTTTGTCGCTGTCTCAGCTGGGACCTTAGCACTAAACCTGAGAAATTTTTCCTCATCCACAGTCTTAAGTTTCTCTAGAAGATGTTGAGAATGATGATCACTTTGAGAAATGTAATGTGAGTATCATAGGTACATGAAAGAAAGAAATAAAAAGTAGTAGCTTTTACTAAATACAATGTAAATAGCTCAGAGGATACAATAAAAGGAAATTGGTCATAAATTCTTAAGTGTTTTCAATGTTTGGATGTTAACGAAAAGAGTCCAAAATAAAGTCAGACTTTGGAAATGTCTTAAATGTTCTGTTTTCACATAAACATGAACTCAGAAATTAACCATGGACTAGATGAATATCACACCCACATCAATATGATCTTGTGTCACAATTAAATTTGTACCAGTCATATTAGAAGGATGAAGCTAAATGTCAGCTTTATGAGAAAGATATTCACCAGTAAACTCTAACATGAAATTTATGCAGCGAGGTGCTCTGCTTCAAAAAAACATAGTCTCAGAGAGATAAAATCACAAGTTTCAAAACACATACTTACATGAACTTGTAAAAAAACCCCTGAACTTGCAGAAATTTGGCCCAGCCTCTCTCTTCTAAATTCCCAATGTTATTCCCAAAACCCATCACTAGCATTCTGTTTAAAACACTTTATTTTCTGAACCTCCCTTCCCCTCAGAAGCAGGGGAAGGTGGCACAGCAGATACTTCAAAATGACCATGATACTGGCAGGCCAAAACAGATCTCCTGCTATCATGTGCTGTAGTTAAGAAATTAGCACTCTCCTTGGTCCTAGGTTCTGCTCCCTCCATCATGAAAGAGGCTACCAGTAGGTTTAAGGAATGCTTTTGCCTCTGCTGCAGCCTCCAGAAAAGCAAGCCCTAAAGGAGAAGATAACAAGGCTTCTAGTCTGAGCTATATGATTATCCTGAGCTAATATCTCCCACTTCCCCTGGAGTGCAGAACTTGTTACTATTACATTACTTTCATTTTTACATATGTAAGGAAAATGACTTGATGCCCACAAGCTGTCAGTTAATGTCACAGTGTTCTAACTGGGAGGCTGCAAGCATCACCTACTCCATAAAATGCTAATGATCTGCCTCAGATGTGTGATCACAGAAGCCCATGAACTGGGCTGATTGGTAGTCATTTAGTATTTTTATCTTAAAAATACCATCTTTTCCGTTGTCCTTCTGGATTTGCAGCTTCTTTGGGGTTAAGGAGCTTTTGGTTTGGTTTTGGTTTTTGTTCTTTTTTTTTTCATTTGTTTTAGTTTTGGTTTGTTTGGAGTTTTTTTGTTTGGTTCTTTGGTGGTGTTTTTTTGTTTGTTTGTTTGGGTTTTTTTGGTTTCTTTGGTGTTATGTTTTGACATATTTTTTTAAGCTTCCCATGTCTTCACTAGATTAACTGGGGGGAAAAAAAAAGAAAAAGCTCCCCTCTAAACATTTCTAATTCATAAGCAAAGGCAAAATCAGGAAAAAAAACATCATGGAAAGAACAGGATGGGATTACTGCAGAGACAGAGACTTGAAACATCAGATTTATTTAATCTTCAATTTTCAGTGACAAACACTCAGATCCACGTCTGAAGCTGCCTGTCTTGCTGTGTCACAGAGAGGCAAAAAGCTGAACTTCTCTTGGAATTTCCAAATTCTGCTCCAGTGATTCCAGTTCACTGTGCAACATCCAGGATCATGTGTACTCCGTGTATGAGAGTTTAGTTAAGAGATGGGACTGAGGTTACAGAACAAAGAAACCATTCCCACCCACTTCCTTTTTTTCCAGACCCTTCTACCCCAGAAATAAATCTATTAGTAAATACGAAATACCTGGTTGTTGGCAGGGTGCTGAGCAGCACAGAACCGCTCTCAGGAACTAAATGAAAATTATAGGTATAAGCCTCAGCACATTTGCAACTCAGATTAAGCTCAGTGTTTGGACCCCTACTTAGTGAAGGTGATAAGTCAAGTAAAGCATTGACTTGCTTCTCAGTAAAAGACAATAATAACTAAATCAATAATAATGTTATAGGATGTTGCTAGGGGAGTTTGGAAGGCCTTGCCTGCATCATCCTTCAGATGAATTGTACTTACTAAGCACAACACAAATTTTGGTTGTTGTACCTGTCAGAACTTTTATTTCTTAGGGAAGTGGTTGCTGTTGACATTTTAACTTTGAATCCAAAATAACAAAAAAACCCTAAACCAAACAAAAATTTTATTCTGTACAACAGGATAATATGATTTTGAGATGGGTATCTTTCCCTCTTCCCAGTGTCAAAATTAAATGGTCTAAGTGACCAATATCCCATTCACTCTGTTCCAGTGAATTTTTTTTATTCTTTATTTTTTAAACTAATTATTATTTTTTTCTTTATGGCTATGCAGCTTCAGAAAAAATAAGACCTGAAATTTTAAAGTCTTTCTATCCCTGAACTCTTGTTTGAGGTTCAGCACATGCTGTCCCCTGGATTTCCTGGGGCAAGTAATTGAGCATCCAGTGTATTTCACCTTTATTGTTAGGAAAAGAGGTGGTAAAAGAATGTAGTCTATTCCTTAGGATTTTATGGTGTCATTTCAGTGAAGTTAGATGTTAACTACTTGCATGAAATACTTTTTAATGGAACACACTTTTGCCAGATGGGAGAAAATATGCTGCTTGCTCCTAATTTATATTTTTGCATTTCCCTCAGGCTCCATCTATATTACAGCCATAATCTGATCCCCAAACCCAATCACACCAAGCCTGCCATCCTGCCCCATTGCAGAGTGGTAAAAGTGCTCAAGCTAAAGGGGTCTAACCACATTTCTGAAGCAAGGTATGATGTTAGAGGGTACCTTAATAACCTTGGCTGTTCAAAGAGTTAGCAAGGTCTAAAGGAACTGGTTAGCACCTCATCAGTCCTTCTGGTTCAATCACGTTGAACCATGTTTTCTAGCTGAGGTTAGTTCTATTTTAACCCAGGTTTTTAGCTTCACATCTCTCAGGGTGCAGCTGTGTGAGCAATCATACTCAAGTGAGCACTGTTCCTGGTGATAATAAATGCTGCAGGGTCAAGGGCTCAGCAAAAAATAGTGGTTCTTGTCACTCTTTCCCCTTCACAGGAGACAAGCTGGGGCTGTGATTTGGACCCATAAAAACCTAGACCAGCTCCAAGATTTAACAGAGGTGATGGTATCAGTGTTCATGTGATTTTTCCCTCAAAACAGGAGGAGCACCTGAAGCCAGGTCTCTGCCTCTAGTTGATTTATGGAACTAGGATAGGGGAAAGATTTAATGAGTGGGTCATGTATTTATTATTGCATTTTCCACCCATTTTTAGTTTGTAGATTGCAGTGACATCAAGACTATAGTTGCAAAGACTTAGCCTAGGGTTCGCCTATTAGTAGTTATGAGCATCCACTGCTTCCTGCAGTTAAATCTGCAGAAATAGGTGCCAAGTGCTTAGCAGTGCGAGCCCTAAAAGGATTTTATCTTCCTTAGCTTTTCATTGCCCAAGGCAACAAAGTTGCCTAGAAATAGTTAATGGTGCTCTTTGCAAAGTCTTATTTTCCTTTTAAGGGTCATCGTTATCTCGATTTTAAGGCTGAACCGAGATTTAAATTTAACTTCACATTATTGAGATGCAAATCACCCTGGTCTCATAAGTACTATATGTCTAAACCATATTTTTCATCATTAAACTCTCTCTCTTTTTTTTTTTAAAGTGTTTCCCTTTAAGTACATTTTTCCATTAAACTAAATATATGTTTAATTTTTTTCTCCTCCAAAGGCAAGGTCCTTTCAACTCATGCCAGTGTTATTATTTCTCAAAACGAGTTTCATCTCAATCCATAAACATTTTATGCCAAGAATAATGCCGTTTTAAAGACAATAAGTGCCTATTTCTGCCTGAGGCCATCGGAAGCCCCGCAAAGGAAGCAGTAGGAATTAAAGACACTTAATCATATTTCCCCATTTTAACTGTTATTTTTTTACACTCTGAAGCAGTTTTTCTATCCTTGCTGAGCCCTATTGAATGCCATAAATCTTAATTAAAGATGTAATTTTTTTCTTCATGAAATCTGAGCTGGAAAGAACATTTCTTATTTTTAAGACTAGCACTATGTGCAGGCTCATAAAACAAACAAGACTTTTACACTCACAGGGTTTCAAAACCAGTTATTGCTGCCATCATGTTGAATTGGTTCCATGATTATTATTATTGTTGGGTTTGGTGTTTTTATGATTATTATTAATGCCTGAGCTTTGCATTTTCTATATACAAGGCATCATGGAGAAAATAGTAACTTACTCAGTGTGCATATCTGTATGGGAAAAAGGAGGAAGGCTTATAGAAAGATGCTCATCAACACAGGGATTTGTTTATATTAGTTATAAGGTGGTGCAATTTTTTTTTTTTCTTTTTCTTATTTGGTGCAAGAGCTGTTTCACTTAGGAAGACTTAAATAGCAGAAGTTGTTTGATGTAAACTTACAACAGCTCACTGAAGCTAAGAGAATTACCCTGCTTTGTACTAGAAGAAGCACAACCTCTCATAATGCAATTCTCCAGCTGTTCCACATACTTTTCCTAAGGAGGGGAGGCAGATGAGTGAAGTTCTGCTGTCTTATGAATATTACTGGGAAGAAATAGGTACTCCATACCTCTCAAGATGAGACTGTATATGTAGTAACTCCCTGTAGCTGAAATAGAAAGCAGTGCAGAGAGGTTCTGGTCTGAAACCCATGGAACTGAATGGGAAGATTTGTGTTGGCTCTCAGTAGCAAGCTGTATTTGCTCTCTTTCAATGGCACCCACTGCAAGTAAATCATTTGACAGTCTCATTCTGAGTACTAAGGCATTTTTACAGCCTCCTTCAAAGTCACGGAAAATCAACAAGAATTTTCCCAGTAACTTCACTGCTTTTTTTGATTAAGGTTCTTACAGACTAATTGAGACAGATACCATCTTAATGAATTTGCCTTGCAAGGGGGACAGTAGAAAGCACTGACTTTCAAGTTATGATGGCTTTCTAAGCACATCTCACCACAGAAACAGCCATTAAAAAGAAAACCATTAACTTTAACAAATTACTGAGCACTCCTTGTTCAGAGGAAGTGGCAGTAGACGCAAACCCATAGAGATAGTCCGGTGATCTACATCTCCCCAGCCTGAAAGAAGGTGAAGAAACTCACTGATTTTCCTTGGGATAATTTCAGACTTCATGTTAAGGTTAGATATGTGTTTACATACTAATGCATTTATGGTCCTGCTGGTTGGTAATGAAAAGCCCATTTAAGTTTGGTCCTCGTATCTGGACTTTTTCTGACTAAACCATGTCTCTGTTTTTTGGAAAGTAAGGAAAAAACCTGGAAGTATGACACACCAAGGAGCAAGCTAGTAGTTAAAGCTGTGAGCCAGAATTCGAATACGAGGTTCTTCCATCATTAAGCACATGAATAATGTTGCTCCTGTGTGTAATGCTGCTAAGTCAACAGTGAAATATTCATATGAATAGACCTACCTATGGCTAAGTCCTTGTGGGAGTGCAACCTCATGCTCTCACCTTCTGCTGCAAGGTCACTGTGTTTCCACAGTTGCCAGGTCAACCAACGAGGCACCAATGGTTTTTATTAGTTACTGTTCCTTAACATAACATAACCTTCCTCAATGAAGTCTGAATCTAAAGGCCATTGATTTACTAGCTGTGAAGTGATGTTTCCTCACTGGCATCTAATAGTTTATTTAAAACATGTTTTGGCCAAGAAAATCTCTCGTTATTTTAGATTCACATCTCTGCTTTCACAGATATTCTGGAAGACAGCAAAAATGCAAAGAGAAAATATTTCCCATCACTGACTAAGCAAGAATACCAGTCATAACTTTTATTTTTCATAGGTTTCATACTTGTATATATAGTATCTCCCTTCTACATGGGTACTGAATTTGGGAGAAAAGCAGGAATGCTTACTCTGTATAACAAATCAGTTCCTGTATTTGGTAGTTTCAATTTTATACATGATCATAATGATGTTGCTGGAGCTATTCTGAAGCTTCCTGGTGGAGAATCATAATTTTCATGCTTGCTATTTTTTATAATGGAAAAAAGGGCTATGAGAGGGGGTAGGAACCAACTTGGTAGCTTTTTTCCTCAAGGTGGTATAATATGAGGGGAAGATTCATAAAAGAGAGCTGAGACTTTCTTCTGAGGACTCCTTGATAAGTACTGGCAGAAGGAAAGACAGAAAGCATTCTTGGGTTATGAATGGCAGGGAGAAAGAATGGATCCGAGTGTGATCACTTAATGAGGGGAACTGGTTTGAGCATAGGCTAGATCTTCACAAACTAGTTTTCACAAACTTTAAAAATCAAAAAATCCAGATCATAAAATCTATGTGGACAACCCCAGTTTTTAAAGTTTTTCTAAAAATAAATATCCAGGGGACATCTGATGCAGCATTGCTTCAACAGCCTCTGACTTCTTAGGAAGATGGTTTGATACTGAATGCTAAGTAATTTTTGTTTTCCTTATGTTCCTGGGACTTTGCTTCTGTGTGATCTTACAAGGATTTTAGAAGCCATTTTGCAAACCCCGTTCTGAAACCTTCCAGACACTCAGCAGTCCATACACTATGGTCTTAAAAACACAGGGCAGGAAGACTTCTCCAGTCTCCAGTCAGGTTTATTTGCTGTAATACTACGATTTGGAAGCTCTTGGGTGTAGAAGTCATTTAATGCAGGTGAGCAGAGAACTGACAGGTAATTCTGGGTTATCTTAATTTATGTTTTTAGTTCATGACATATCTTGTTGAAAGCTTTTTAACTGTGTTTTTGATTGACTGTTATTACACTTTTTTTAAAATAATGGTGATGAAAAGGACCCCTCAAAATCATCAGATTAACAAAACCTCCTTCCACTATCTCTGACAGAGGTTAGTGAAATTTCCTTATGTTTTTCCTACTTTTACTGTGTTTTTGTTTTAACAGCTATGCACACACACATCCAGGTACACACACCTACATATGTATGTATATACTGAAACACATAAATCTCTCTACATTTTTGTGTTCAAGTTCTAAAGGTAAGTCGTGTACTGAAGTCAAGTACTCAAAGCTATGTTTTGAGATGAGCTTAAAGATGGCTTTTCCATATGTACATTTTGTGTACAGCTCACAGGTTGAAAGGCTAAATACAGCTTCTGGACTAGTGTGGTTCTGTACTTTATTCCAAGCCACTGATGTAGTAATCCTGTTGACACCAGATGGCTGCTCAATATCTGCAGAATTGTCAAATGTTTCTGATGAGTGTCTGCAACTGATGAGGTTATTTCTCCTGGCAGTCTGGTGAGGAAATCAGTGGGATTTTTCAGTTTTGTTTTTTTTTTCCCTTTCAGTAAAGCTTCTGTTCCTTTGCAGTTGTGAACCTGGTACTGCTAACCAAACCTAAGAAGAGTGTTACTGTTTTCAACAGGGATTAGAATATGCCTCAAAACTGAGATACTTGTACCTGTCTGAGTGGAGAACCTTAAGTAACAGAAGTTTACTCACCCTTATTCTGTCTTGATAGGAATTTTATATAGGGTACTGTATCAAGTTATTTACTATATTCACTAGCACTTAAGAAAAATATACTGTCATTCTAGGACAGCATCATACCTGAAAACATGATCTAGCCTCTATTAAGTATTAGAATTAGTTATTAGAATACAAAATCCCTTCTCTGTTGTGACCTCAAAAGAAGATGAATACACAGTGCTAGACTTGGATCTAGTGTGGTTTGAATTAAAAAAGCAAAATCTCAAAACCCATCAGACTTGACAGATGTGGGATTCAGATCTGCTCTGGTAGCTGAATTTTATGGCTCAGGTCCATTATGTTAACTTTATAATAACATTATGTTAACTTCAAAAAAGGACTTCCCAGCAACCTAATAGGCAAATTATAGAAAATAATTATCAGTTCCTAGCTCAGTCTTTTTTTCAGTGGACCTAAACAGTGTAAGTAGTTTAATTACATGATTATTTATGCAATAATATCTTTGTCAAAGTTAATATTTTATTAAAGAAACAATAGTTTTCTGATAATTAAATAACCTTTTAATAAAATTATGCATTCATACTGAGAAATGACTGCTTTGCCTTAAGTGGGAACAGACATATTTTTGCAAGCCTGTGAGCTGTTTGTCTGCACTTCTGGACATAAGAAGCTCTGCCTCCAAATGAACCAAAGGCCACCTCTACCTCCTGGTGAAGGCAGTAGAGAGAGTTGTTGACATCAGTGAGAAGGGGATCATGCTGCACTGCTGGGGAGGTGAACAGTCCCCAGCTGCACAAACAGACAACCATGTTTGCACATGTACCAGTAATGAATCTGATTTTTTGAGTCAGGTCCAGAAATATGCTGTGCATCTGACAATCTAGACTGCTTAAAAAAAAAAAAAAATCTATATATACCTATAGGAGTCTACTTAACTTAAGAGGGCTAAGTTGTGTAGAAAAGGTCTCAATTCCAACAAAAAAATATATGCAAATCTTTCATGATTTCATCCTTTTAATTAGCATCTTCCTGTCACCTGCTCTTTTAGGTCTCAGTCAATTTCTTAACCAAATAACGCCTTCTGGAAAATGCTATTTCGTATCAGGTGAAAAAGTGTTCTGGGGGTTGGGCTATCCAGACGTTTTGAGCAGGTAGAGGTTAAATTGTTGCTGTCATGTAAAAATTTTCATTTCAAGATGATAAAAATATTTTCTTCTTTGACTTTTTTTCCTAGGTAGATTTTCAACTACTTCTGTGAAATGTGATGCAACTAGTATTTCAGCCAGTGTACATGCAATTTATATACCTATATATTGCATTCTTGCCTTCTGTAAGTAAAAGCCAAATACAGTTATTTACTTCATCAAAAAGTAATGATTTTGTGGTTCCAACTAAAGTATTTCAGTCTTTTTCATTTTACTGTGGTTCATAAGGGAGAAAAGAAAAAGACTTTTTCAATATTAGAGTTAAATGCAGATTTATATGGCTCTCTTAAATGCTCTTCCACACACTGTGCTTCAGCTGCTCACTGATGTCCATGATGGGACCATCATGCAGAACCCTGGAACTGGAGAAGTGATCTGGATGGAGGGCAGCAACCTCTCTTGCTTCTGGTCCTGCTGCCTGACTTTGCACCATTATACCCAGTTATTGTGCAGCAACTAGTTTACTATCCCATATAAGACCTATCTGGAGAGTTTAAACCAGGCTGTGGCCTCTGGCAACTGAAGAGAAAAAAGTGGAACTCAAGCCAGGTGTAACACTGTCGCCTGTCATTAAGCAACATCATCTGTCTCCAGAGCACTGTGATACCACACACCATGCCTCTGGGGACTGCAGGTGTGACAGGAACTGTTGCACTGGGTTTATTTCCCATCTGCAGGAACTGTGACATTTATCTGTTTTTTATAACAGTCAAGAACCCAGTAAGCTGCATGGACCCTCCCCTCTGGTTTGTGAGGGTGCAAGGCAGTTGGGTGAATTCCACTCATCCAGTTAGGGTGATGTTTTGAGCTTTGAGTAAGGCTAACAAATGTGGCTGAAGAAGTGTGGTTTGTGGTGTTCCCCTATCAGAGTTGATGTTTCAACCCTGTGCAAAGGAGCAGCTCAGCTTTGAAGATATTCAGACATCGAGGTGGGGGAAGTGGTGAACCCAGAAACTTTTACTTTGTGTTTTTTCAAGGCAAGATGACTGCATAGACCATAGAACACTCAGGTGTTAGCCTACTAGCAGTAACCATTCTAGTCACCCAGAGTTGCACAATCCATTTTGAAGGCAATAAAGCCTTACATTCCTGACAGGAAATTGTCACAGATGTAATTATACATACAGTATAGTTAAATTTCTGTGCAATATGTATTACCACCCATCAGTTACAATAATCCTTGTACAGATACAATCTGTTCCCTGATAAAATGCAGAGGTTTGTAACACACTATACATTGCTTTCACAGAGAAAGCCCTGCCTGTGACTCAAGGCCCTTTATCCACTTTAATTGTTATTACTTGTAGCTGCATGGTACCTGGGGGATAATTATTCTCATATTGTATGCTCTGAAAGGGCAGAAGCTGTTCAGGCAGCTGAACTGGTAAAATGAGAACTAATGATCTGGATGGGGATGGATGGGGGATGGGGGATGAATTCTAGATGGGGTAGAGCTTGTCCACTCCCACACCAGTTCACTTACTGATTGAAAGGCCACCTGTGAATTGAACCACAGAATAAATCAGCCTGGAAGGGACTGCTAAGGGCCATCTAACCCATCTTCTCCTGTTGCGTGGGGTTAGCCCATTCCAGATACTGGACTAAACTTTGGGAATTTTCTGCCAGCCCATTTTTCCAGGCTATTGAAGTCATTCTGTATAAGAGTCTTGTCCAACAGCATATCAGGTTCTTAGTCCAACTCATTATCATTCACCAGCTTGCAGGAGGCACAGCAGCTCAAATCCTTTGTCTTTATTCAACAAAGAAGTTGTTGAACAGTGTTGTCCCCAGTAGCAGTCGTGAGTCATGCCACTGGAATTCCACAGCTTGGAATTTGTACCACTGACCACCACTCTGTAAGGCTGGAGATTCAGCTTATCTTCCACATTCACCATAGAATACTTATTCAGTTTTTATCTTGGCAATTGGGATACAAGCATATTCTGGGAGACGTGTGAAAAGGCAAGGTGTACAACCCCTGCTTGCTCACCTCTTGCCCCCAGAGACATCATTCAGGTCTCAACTACAAAATACATTAATTTTGTAGAATGTGCTGACGCACAGATGACTGGATTTCTCACTGACTTCTAGGGTTACAATGGAGGATATTAAGACAGTAGATGTGTTTTTCTCAAGAGCTTTGAAGAGTTTGTGTCTTTCAAAGGGCTAAGGACTATTTCGTACATGTTGGTCAGACTAGGTACAATGCATATGTTTGTGTAAGAGGGCTGAATCCCAATAGCACACTGATTTGTTTGTGTGTGCAAGGCACCATTCTATTTACCCTTGGTTTACTCTCTTTTTGGGCATCCTATCCATTATTTGAAATAAGGCTTTAGTGTGTCAGGCTACTACACTGACATGGGTCAAGATTCCCAACCAAAAACATTGATTCAGTTTAACTAAATCCAGGGCTTACCACATGTTTTAGTTAAAGAAAAGCAGCTCAGCATTTAGATCATCTTTCTTCTTTCAGCTGCTGCCCCTTGCCTGGCTTGTAAATTAAGAGCTCTTCTAACCATTGATTTTCTTCCCCAGTACTAGGATCCCAAGGGGACACATCTTGCTGGGTTTATTCTTGAGGAGGCCTATTCCACTGCTGCACAAAGCTGGCGTTGTCAGGAAGATTTAGCTCCCAATGATAAAACGTTTTTCATTGTGAATTCTTCTCATCATAAGGAGCTTACAAATCCTAAATCACAATGGGGCCACCACTTCTTTTGCTCTCAGTGCACAACCGTAACTCTTCTACCTTAACTATCAGAGGAATGCTGTCTATGCCTCTTATCATGCCTAGGTCAGAGGTGAATATCTGAGCCTCTAGGTCATGGTGATACGAAGTGCTGTGAAATATGGTAATAACAGTCTTTCAGGAATTTCTGAGGCCACTCTGTAAATGTATAAGCAAGTCCTTCAGACTCTGTGTTTTCTCTTCCACTGCAGATGTGATGCTACTTTCAAAAAGGAGCTAAAAATCCTCATGAAAGCAGCTTCTGTGTTTGGGGTGGTGAGGGGGAAAGGGATGGATTTTAGCTCTTGGTAGCAGTGTGGAACAGCTGGGAGGTGAGTTTGCATAGCTATCTCTGCTGCAGTTGAGAGTCTGGAGTTGAGCCTTGCAGGCTTGATGCAGGTCGCTAAGGTAAATAGACCCTGGTTACTCCTGGAGTCATTCAGTAACCTTTCAGCACTCCTTCTCCTTAAAATAAAGAGCTCTTTGTTCATGGGGAGAAAAATTAAAATAAGAATCTCATCCATGAGCTAAAAGCTTCTTCTAATTATCAATTACCCTTCCATGAGATAAATTTTTGTTCTGCTGGACTTCTGGCTTCCAGTCTAGCCCCTACTATATTTATTTAAATAAAATAAAATAAAATAAAAGTTAAAAAAAAAAAAAAAAAAAAAAAAAAANAAAAAAAAAAAAAAAAAAAAAAGGGAAGGTGACATGCAAACAGTTTAAATAACCATCCCTGGACTCCACAAGAATGTGTGTCTTTGCCGGGTGTTTTCAGTCTTTCTGGAGCATGGATAAATCTTGTGTGTGGAGCATCAAGGTAAACGACAAAACGGTGCAGAGGAGCTTCCCTGGCAGGCAGAAGGGGAAGGCTGGAGGAGCAGATGAATAAAGTGCTTTTTATTCTGCAGAGCATGGGGAGCAGTATGTGTGTGTGGTAATTAGAGAAAGGCCAGCCACTGCCAGTGTGTTATGAACCCATAATAATTATAATAGAAATACAAAACACCGCGAGATGGAGCATGATTTCCTATCACCAGGCGAGCACCGAGGCTGTGCTTGCTTCTGGCTGCAGAGACCAGGAGGCACAAATGAGGCTTTTCCTCTGTGGATTTAGGTAATGGGCAAAATGTAAAAAGAACCTAACGCTGTAGACAGCTTTGCTGAAGCACATCCAGTTTGCTCTCTCAAAAATCTTTTGAATTTCCCTAAACCCAAAACAAATTAAAATAAAGGCGTGCATTGTAGTGGTGTAACAAATGTACTGCAATAATACTGTGACACGAAATTTAATATTCACTCAGCAGCAAATAGGAGCCCCTTCATCATGGTCTACTCAAAGCCCTTTTGGTCTCTCTCTTCTCCTTTTTCCTCTTTCTCCCCTTCACCCACTCTATCTGACCCCTCCTCTCCAGAATCCTTAACATCCAGAAACTTGTTCTCTAATTACTGCTGTTATGATTTGCAATCTGTCCAGTGGTGCTAGGAAGTGAAATGCAGCCTTTTCAAGTGTGGAAGAGTCAATCTGGCTCCAGACAAAACAGAGAGATGTGTTTGCAGCTAATTCAGAGGTTTGGTGATGACAAGCCCCATCAAGCATAGATGGTCTGCTGTTGAGTGTGCAGCAAAATCTGGGGGTCACCCTGTTAGAAGGGAGATTTTATTTTATTTTATTTTATTTTATTTTATTTTATTTTATTTTATTTTATTTTATAGTTCTTGTTTATCCTCTACTTATTTGATCACACACACCAAGGAAAAAAAAATAGGAAGGGGAAGGGAAGGGGGACTTGTCCCTGGACAATTTTAAAGTCTGTTTTCAATCAAACTGATTTTTTTTTCTTTCCCCAAGGTCAGCGCTCCTCCTGCTCTCCCAGCCCTGCTTCCTCCTCCCCTTTTCTGAGCTCTACCGCCAAGTTATTTTTTTAAGGGTTGTGACAAGAGACTTTGCAGACTTCAGATCTTTGATGTCATAAAGTGCAATAGGATATATAAGAAATATGAGGACAAGGGAAACATAAAGGTCTCAGGCCTGGCTGCTTTTGTAGCATTTTCCACTGAATACTAATTCTAACAGTTACAGCAATAATATTAAATAATACAGCAGTAACACAGCATAATAATAAGTTGTTAGAGATTTAGTGCAATATGAAAAAAAATAGATTATAGAGTAATTGAATATCAAAGAAAGTGTGAGAATTAGTCCAAGTTTTCATTTAAATTTCTGACAGAATCTGAAAATAATAGCTTTTAAGATCAAAACCAGAGCTTAAACTATATGCTTCTTCAACCTTCTGTCTGACATATCTTCAAAATATCATCCGTCTTTTTCAAAGGTTAAGAAATAGTAATTTAATTTCTCATTTCCACTCATTATGTTTTAAAAAATGGGGGAGGGAGGAATGAAAAGACACAAAAGAGTTGATGTAAATTTTCCCCAGTGTTAGAATTTACAGATGGAAAACTTGGATTCTTTGGATCACACTCGTATTTGTCCAGCCACTATGACGGAGGCAACAACCTGCTCCGTACCATGCAGTCCCAAAAAGTTATATCTGGTAAGATCTATTGCATGTAATTTGCAGGAAGTCAACCCCAGACCCTTGTCCTAATCCAAACAATTTGGGAGCTTGTAGATAAGCTCTCATTCTGTATCTGACATCAGTGGAAAAACACCTGAATCCTACCTCTTGCTTGAAGGTGTTCACCAGCCCTGCAGGGCAGAAAGGCTCCGGATATCATAGACACTATGGGCGGATGACCCCAAATCTACTTCTGTAAAGAGCAGGTGAAATAACGTGCAAAAACCAGAAAACATGGCTGTGAATCTCTCCACATACTGTGGGTATGTAGCTGTAAATGAAGATTGCTGTTTTCCTTACGCTAATAATATCAAACCAACTGTATGAGGGTGGGAATCGTATGTGTTCCCATGTGAACTGATGCTGCTCGAGTTGCTGTCACTGAAATGTTGAGGGGTGTTCTAGACTAAACAAGAACTTCCTTGGATATTGAAGGAGTTATGGCAAAGGTGGCGGATATATTTCATGTTTAACTAGGCTATTCCACTGGTCTATGTAACTTACTAATGTGTCTTTGTTGCAGTTGTGACTGTGGGCAAAATTATCTTGAACTGACCATATGCAATCACGAAGTGATATTGCCATATAAATTGCTGTATATAACATCTCAGATGTATGGACATATATTCAGACATAGAGGTACAAAATTAAAGGAAAAAAATCACTTTTCAATGTGGAAAATAGTGATTTGTCCTTTAGCAAGCTGTCTTTCAAGCCCGAAAGGAGGAAGAAAAGTGGTATTTTTGAGCTCCTTTATCTAATTAATAAAGCAAATGAAAAATTATGTGTGATCAACTGTAATCCTTTTTAGAAGATATCTTTTAGTTAAAGAAAACATTTCAAACACACACACTCTCCAATAGACTGGGATCACAGAATAGTACAATTTGGAAGTAACCTCTGAAGTCAGATCCACAGCTCAGATGAAGACCTAAGCAGATCAGATAGCCTAGATCTCTAGTGAGGCAGTAAAAAAAAATCAGTATGACTTTATCTCTCAAAATAGCTCAATGTGCACATCATTCCTGGTTTTGAATCTAGTGCCACTTGGCCCCACTGCAGTCTGTTATGTGCCAGTGCTGAGACCTGCTTAGCAAGGAGCACGGGCTCTGAGAGGCTGCTCCATGTCACCATCAGAGAGAGGAACTGCCAAGCTACCTTAGCATTGCTCCCTCAGAAATGACAATTCTTTCAGCTTTAGATATCTAAATTGCGATTGAAGTAGTTTCTTCAGGCTCCTCTTTAGTCAGTCAAGAAAAACTAGTCCATCTGAGAGACTTTAGATGTCAGCTTTAGGATCTGATGAGCCGCATCTTAAAGCTCCTCTTTTTCTCCCCTGGCTCTAGGGGTAGTACCTGGTGTGGTACCTCTAACACAGCAGGGACATTCACCTGATTATATAAAGCTATCCACAAGACAGGCATCTTTATCACTTCCTTAGCTATCCACTTTTATAGTCAGCAGAACAGAGGACATGATACAACTCATTCTAAAGCAGATATCTGCACAGGTAGATGAACTGCTTAAAAACTATACTGGTTAAATCTCCACTGATAAGAAAGTGAGACAAAAAATATAGATGCATGAAATTAATTGTTTATCCTATTTTCATTGGCTAAATTTGATCAGATATATTACAGTCCATACATCTGGAATGTTACTGAGGTCTGGACAAGATATGCTTGTAGGCTGAGTCAGGAACTGTCTCAGACAAATGTCTTTTAAGACATTAAAATTTCAGTTTTACAACCAAGAGAGAAATCTCACTAAAAATTCTTGATAGCCTTAATTGGGAAAATGCTAATTGAGCTGCACAATTTGTTCAGGTATACTTTTTATTTTTTATGCTAAAGCAATGAACCTGTTCCAGATGTAACTGATTCCCAAGAAAGTAAGTCAGAAGTCCTTGCAGAAAGCCCAGAATGTGGCTGAGATCGGAAACAGACACTGTAATTCTCACAGTTGTCATGATTTTTTCAGCTTCCACTCCTAATGCATTAGAGTTGTTTCTGCTGACTGGAATATTTAGATACAACTCAGTTAGAGTAGGGATTATTTTCTTATTCTCATTCTCATGAAATATAAAGAACTCTAAAAAACTCAGCTTGTTCCTTTGGAGTGTTGAAGAGTACCCAAAACGTGTATGACAGAGAAAGGGAAAAGGTTATTCCTGCATGCGGTAGTTCTAACAGTAGCCCTTATTTCTTCTTGAACTCCAAATACTTAAAAGATTAGTTTAAGCCATGAAGAAGGAAGGAGTGCTTTGGTATGGTAATAGGAAGAATTGCACAAGGTTAACTTCTGAGTATGATGGTTTTGAATGTGGGAAAAAAAGAAATTCAGGTTAAACCAAAAGGAAATAAAGACTCACCTCAATAAAACTGAAGCTGTGAGATTCTGGCTCTCAAACCTGCCCATAGAATGAACTTATTTTAAATAAAGTGCCATAGGATGCTGCCAAATTTCACTTCCTGGTGAAAGGAAACTGAAGCAGAAGCTGAGACACTGCTTTAACGTAAAAGTTTGGACTGTGTTCTGATTCCATAAAAGCTAATTTGCTCAGCAGTTGCTTTCTCCTGAGCTCATTCAGCTTTATTTATGACTGCAGCATTACCTACAACAGCAGAAAACAAAACCCACATCAGAATAAAACTCCTGTTTAGGGGAAGATGTTTAAGATACTGATCTATTTCTTAAGAATTTGGGTGATTTTCATATGAACAGATAGGCATTTTTTAGTGGCTTTTCATCAAGCAACTTTATTAGCTTTTTATGCTATTTAATGTTATGATAGATGACTTACCAGAAGTTATTAATTAAAGAATTAAAGACTCATTACTTGTTAGTAATGGGGCATATGGGAAGAGGGAAAGAAGTAGGATTTTATTATTAACAAATTTCAGGGAACAGTGAGTAAATTGGATAAACAGAGGAAATATACATCTGGCTGCTTCCATTTGTTGTATAAATCATTTGACAGTTTGTACTTGTTGCAGGAATCCTATAAATACTTGTGTATATCCAAATATTTTAACATACTAATATTGTTGGCTGGTGGTTAAAATAATCCTTTCCATAGGCAGCTTTAGGAAATCAGGGCTTTCTCAGAGTCCCTGGCTCCTGAGTGTACATCTGTCTGTACTTAGCCACACATTAAACCCATTGTGTGAATGGTCATTTCACTTTGATACACTTTTAATGGTGGTGATTCCAAGTGATTTGCTCATTAGTGGGCTGATTATACTGTGTCATAGTGAGAGAAAGAGATGAGCCTCAGTGTCAGTGAACTCTCTGCTCACCTCCTGTGTCACACCTTTGGGGAGTGACACTCTGAACTTTCCACTGTTCCACCATGGGCTGGTTTATTTTATCCAGAAGCTGAGGCTGCAATTAGTGAGCAGGGTTGCATTTGCTCTCACCTGCCTTGAGGTCTATAATGCATCAGTGAGTCTGGTTTCCAGGTTCCCATTAGTTACTACCTCGGTAAAATAGGAAATTGAAGGTTTAATTAATCTCATCAGAAATTATGTCTAAATGTAAGCAGAGGAATTCACTCCTGAATGCTGCCAATAGTAGTGTTACATTTCATTTAGTTATAATGGGAACCCAGATAACCTGCCTGGATAGATACTGATCTCACAGATGTCTTCAGTCAGGAGGGAGGAATCTCACCATGCTTTTTATATGCTAAGGTTTTCACATGGTGTCTATAGTGGCCAAACAGTTCTTTTGCAGTGTAAATGTGGGTTAGTCGCAAACGCATAGGAAGTAACCTAATCTGATGAGGCTTGAAATACTATGTCATGTTCACCCTCTGAATGGAAGCATTGGTACAATGAAGGAAAACAACTATTTTGGATAGCTCTTTCTCAGGGTGACTTCTGCATTATGCTTTTCCTGTCTTTTAGGAGTGTTTTCTTGCTCTAAGTTCTACCTAAGTATGATGCTCAGAAAACATTACTTTACTGCTCTCATAAAGTAGAAGCAGTTCCAGTCACATACAGAAGCAGAGTATGTCTATGGGTCCAGTGGGTGGTTTAGACCTTCCTTTAGGACTTCCAGTCAGGGATGCAAAGGACAGAGGTGGAGACGAAGTCCCTCAGAAGCCTGTTGGTACCCTGCTTTAAGGAAATGAGTGAATAGATTTCTAAGGGATTCTGTAGGGAAAATTGAGATGTGCGAATAAAATCTCCTATGGAAAATCTGACCAGATCTTAGAATCCTGCTGAAGCTCTCTTGCAGGTCTCAAAGAGACCTTGACAATTACTTATAATGAACAAAGTTATAAAAACATAGTCAAAGTAATCAGCATAGATTTTGATCTTTGTCCAAAGAGAGAGAGAGACTGTTGCGTGATGCTGTTTCAGCAATGTGATGGAAAGGAGAATGCTGGGCCATACTGGACATTTCTTCCCCACTACAATATTATTAAAACTTTGGGAAAAAAGCTAACAAGATCAACAACAGCTTGAATGCACTGAAACCTGAAAAAGTCCGTCGGGCTTACATTTTGTCTAATTACACAGCATGTCAGCTAGGACAAGGAGGAATTCTGTGTTCAGCAATGGAAATAACTTCTGGCCACTGGGAATTATTTTGTCTATGTCTCTTCCTCACAATCAGAAACTTTCATGTGGCCCGCTGAATCATTCCATTTGTTGACCATTTCCAAGTCCATCTATATGGAGGGGAAAAAGTGTGCACAGTAAAAACTCAGAGATTAATTACTAGTAAGAAAATAGGTCTTGAAGTCAGTGCTGAACACCAGTGAAAATATCATCTCATGTACAAATAAAAAGGGGTAAAAAATGTGTATAATATACTAGAAATTACAAAAAATAGTTCTACTAATTGTATACATCCACAGATTGCCTATAGTTGAAATCAGTCTCAGAAAGGATATGGGAGACTATCAGAAAAAGTACAGTGGTATAAACTGACTTATGTTTAAGGAGATGTTGACTGCAGTCTTACAAGCTTCAAAATGAGACCACCAGAGTGGGTGGTAAATTGTGACTAATGTCCATAAAATCATGAATGTTTTATAGGGAAAGCATATAGCAAAAAATAATCAGAGTTTTCATAGTTAAAAAATAACTATTAGAAGGTACTGAATGAAATAGGCGGTAGGTTTAAAGTGAATGTGATGAAGAGCTACTTTGTAGTAAAATTCGTGGTTAAACTATTAATTTTGCCAGAAAATATTGTGTAGGTCAGATATTGATTAGTAAATATAATCTGACAAAAAAGCTACTGCTTGGAAAGCTCATAGATTGGTGGAGATTTTACAAAGAGAAGGGTACTGTTCTACTACCTCATTGCTCAGATATAAATTATCTTCCTAAGCATCTGCTGTTAATGATAATAGAAATAAATAACAGGCTAGATATGCCTTTGATTTTTCCTCTTATACCTTCATTTCCTGTTATATTCTCTTACCCTGACTGCCAGATCTAGGCCTTCACCTAGAGTAGGAAGAAGAAAGAGTGTGAATATCCCAGACCTGACTATGTGTTACATATCAAGCAGAAGAACCTGTATTATTTAGCAGGGTGTATGTGGTAGGATTTATTCCTCAGATGGTTTCACAATACGGTAGTGGAAGTGAACAAAATGCATATGACTAATGAAGAGTGTTTGTAGGAATACTCTGAGAAAATAAAAGGGGAAACAATATTTCTCTCAGAGTTATTTTTGTTCATTCTATGTGTTTTAATGTTCTTAGCCAGACAAGACATCCCACCAATGTTATTTCCAATCTAAAGTGAGTCCTTAAAAATTTTAATTTGGAAGGCATACCAGTTCTTTGGAGATGTTTGGAATAAATGTATCCAAGCTCCTTCAGTGGAACATGGTCCCAAAGCTTTTTGTTGGTAACATTGTTGAGTCCCAAAAGGTGCCAACTAGGGATTATAGGGAGCCCAGCCTTCCTTGACAAGTCAAGACATAATAAGAATTGTTGAACAATTAAACTTCTGTTTTACTGTGATTAAGTTATGTCACACTCTTCTTATGCAACAACTAAAAATATTTGATCCCCCATATATTTTGATTGTGTTTACGAAGTTAGTTGCTTTTCATCTCTCTGTCATTCAAGCACAGACAAGAACAGGCATGGGAAACAGGATTTCAGCGCAAGCAGAGCAGAAGAACACAAAAAATTTGTTGCTGGAATGCCAGAAAGCATTGGTTAGATGTGAACTGTACCAGAGAGATGGGTTTAGTGACAAAATGTGCCTTTGACTCAGGGCATGGTGAAGCCTAAGATTATATTTAGCCAAGGTAAATTCAAAATAATAGTAGAAAGTTGTACTGGAGAATATTTGATAGCCTTTTTGAAGTATGTCTTGCTGAGAGCACTTGTTTCTGGTATATCTGGGCAGGAAAAGATGGGGATGAGAGAAGACAGTTATGAAAAGGGAAGAACTCTGAGCCTTAAACAATCATCAAGATGGATGATGATGGAAATCTAAAGGTTAAAAATCAGATTTATTATTATTATTATCTTACTGCTTTTGTAAAACTCTAGAAACAAAAAACTTCTTTATTTTTAAATAAACATTGCAAAATACAGTATTATAATTGTCAGCGTTAAGGTATTGGTGATCTTTGTGCAGGATGGAAAGATATGAATGGAATCAGATTTTGCACAACTGCACATTCTCCACATTAAATAATTAATAATATTATGCAACAAATCAATACTTTTCACTTTCAAGCTTCTCAAAAAACATAACACAAGTAACTGTTTTGCGTGTTTGGCAAATCTGCTACATGCAGAATTTGTCCCTGTGTACTATTAAGGTGCCATAAAAAGATGGCTCATATTGCACAAAACCTGAGCAAACACCATGCTCATGTGAAGACTCTGACTGACATTTGTAGAACTTATCTGAAAAATATTTAAGCTGTACATGATTTTTCAACCCACTGGGTGCCAAGATGACCATCCCCTTAGCAGAAATGGTGGAGCAGTGAGTATCCCCAAAGCTCAAAAAACCTGGAGAAGTGCAAACATGTCTTGTCAGTGCCTCCAATAAGAGATCAGTGATACACATGTGCATGCACACATGTGCACATGTGCAAAGAAGGAAGCAACAGAGTCTTTCCATCTTTCAGTATGGAGATGCCCAACAGCACCACTCATCTGGCTGCAAGACTTTGCCTCCTCATCTGTCTTCTGGGTTTCACTAACAATGTGTCATTATCTGTAAAGATTATAAGAAGTAGAAATATTTCTGACATCCCATTAGCCTATCTTCCAATATAAACTCCTTCACTTTTTTGTGACCTCCACAGTGAATGGAACACATGCTGTAGCTACAGGCTGGTGAAGCAGACCACTTTCCTAAAGCTGATATGAACCCCAGAAAAGCCACAGGTTACAGTTGATTCAATATGTCATTGTAGCATTGACTGGAGTCTGGAGTGGGATGTTCTTCTGGATCTCAGTGACCAAGAGAGGTGATTCAAGCCAACAAGTGATGCAGAGGAAGGGTTCACCACTAGCAAAGAAACTGGAAAAACTAAAAAAGAGGAACTACTGAACAAAAGCAGAGGTGCAATCTCATGGGATTGTTCAACCTAGTAAAACAAAGGTGGCAGGGAAATGACTACAGTCCCTGAGGAGCACAGAAAGAGAAGTGAAAGGACAATAGTTACACAGGAAATGCATATGTGCCAACCACATATAAATTTTGGCTGGAAAAACAGGAACTGAAGTTCAGAAAAGGAGTTCATGAGTATTGTTTAAGAGGAATGCGTTTGTTTTAAGTGGGATCCTCACATTCTTAGGAAAGACTTGCTGAGGTAGTTGCTGGCAATATGTGAGAATCATGGTCATATTGACCAAGAATGTCTTATCTGGTCTAATCTACAGAGGGTGTCTTCTAACACTTCAACCACGTGGACACTGTGCATCTACATAAATCGGTTTTGCGTTTGGCAAATCTTTTCCTCTCCAGTCCCTCTCACTGTCTCTCCTAGCTTGTAAAGGCCTTTGTAAAGGTCCTTAGAATTGAGACTGTCCCCTTAGATACTTAGCCAGCACTTATTCTTTTATTTATTTTTTCCCTGAACACCGTTTGAAAAGAATACTCTTAATACTATAATATTCATTACACTGAATGTAGCAGAGAACCAGAGTTTAAGTTTTCCATGTGGTCCTAATTCTGAGATCCTGTGAAAGTGACTTGGTTTAAGTCCTCATGTTCTGTTTGTTGTTTTTTGTTTGTTTGTTTGTGGGGTTTTTTGTTTTGTTTCTGGTTTTGTTTGGGGTTTTCTGTTTGTTTGATTGATTGATTTGGGTTTTTTTGTTGCTTTTTTGTTGTTTTGTTTTGTTTTTTAAACTCAGTTCACTAAAACAGTCAGTTGCTCCATTTTATACCCAATCATGTGTTCTTTACTGGTGCCAATCATAATATTTCCTTTCTGAAAGCAGGTAAACTTAGTTATCTGCCTTGAGCCGCAGTGTGTATCTTCTTTTCTCTGTATGCATGTTTGGTTATAAATAGAGTACATGACCAGCCAAAGAGGCCAGGCCACTCATATTCAAGGAGCCTTATGACCTTCTACAGTTTCTTCTTTCTGGTTTAGGTGGCAGCAGGATAGAGAGCACCACAGAGCAGCCTCACTGGACAAATATTCACTACATGTGTGTCTGCAACCATGCAGACAGCTTCATTGACCATATATAATGAGAATTATAGCTTATTACACACAGGAGGTTCCTAGGGGAATATACCTCAGTCTAGGAGGAACTCTTCACTTTTCAGCCTCTCTCCATTCACTGGTGGTTGTACGTGCTCTGAGCTGCTGCTGCTGCTGAACTTGTACTGGAATGAGAGCACAAAAATTATTTACTTCCCCTCAATACCGGATCATACAACAAAACCTATGGAAATAGGTCTATAAACAAAAATTCTAAGCAGCCAGCTGTAAAAAGTAATTAAAGAGGTAGTCTAAATCACAACAAAGTGCACAGAATTTTAAATAGCCTCTCTCTGTGTATTTCTGCTCTTTAGCTAAGTCGTTCACACTCACTTGTTGGTTCTTTTAACTACATATTAAAACTTGCCTCTTCTGCAGAGTAAGTCTTCATACAGACAGAGAGATTAATTCCATTTCCTCAAAACTCTTCACCTTTTACTGAGGAGGGACTGATACTTTACCTTGCATCCCAGCAAAGCTATGTCCCAGAAAGGATAATCATAATATTTTCTGAAAGAGCAGCCTCTGAAAAAATTTCTGAGTACTCCAGGATCTGCTTCCCATTCATATCCTGTCCATACTGATGACAGTAGATAGCCTGCAGAACAAACTTAGTAACAAAGCCAGATGGTGGTGTATTGAACTTTTTTGTGTGTGGACACTGCTTGTTGGAAATTTTTTGTTAGCAAAGGAGGTGAATCTTACTTTCAGAATTGCCACAGACCCATGCAGTGGTGGAAGGCGGACTACTGGCAGAGGTAGGCTTAAACAATAAATTTCACTTTTCCTTAGCGATGCCACACTGTTCCACATCCCACAAGTAGTTAACTCATGGGTTAGATTCAGTTACAGTGATTGACAAAGCAGTAAATCAGAGAATCTCACCTCCATGGGCATCCTTAAGGAGTCAAAGAATGGGGAATTGTCATTTCACCTCCATCACATGCTTGTCTTTGTTTTACTTTTCTTTGCATTTTTTGGTTAATCTTTTATCCTGGCATTAGTTTAATCCCATTTTGTTTTAACTCACTTTATGCCTTCTGTCTGCATGTAGATACCTTTTGAACCCACCAGTGTAATCTCTGCTCTGGTCACTTTGGGGTTAATCCAGGGCATTTTGGTCAGGCAGTATTTGCCACAAAGCCTTCCTCAAAATTTGCAAACATGGAGCTGATATTTTTACAGTCATTGCTGAGTCTCTGCTGGTTGTAATCCACAGCGATGCACCTGGATGCAATTGTGCTTGGTTAACTAAACCTGACATATGGGTTTCACTTAGTGGGGGCTCCACTTGTTTCATTGTAAAGATTAGAGTGATTCAGCATTCATGAGAAAATGTGGCAACAAAAGGTTAGCTGAACAGTGCTAGGAGTGGAGCCATATCGAGAGCAATTGAAGGAGGAAATGGCCTGGATTTATTGTCTGCATTAAAGGTATTGTGGGTCCCATGGATACCAGGAGTGTCATGGAGACACAGCTAATAGGATTTTTATTGGATTATTGTTGGGCTGTTGCACCTGCTTCAGAAGGGGACACTGCAGTTGGCTTTCTGGCACCATCCTTAAACAAGGAAGCAGAAAGTAGTTATGGTAGCTGGAAGGTCCATGTTTATTTTTTAAGGACACTTCTACAACTGTCTCAAAGCCATTTCAAGAAAGCCACCACCCCATGAGTACTTCTGTCCCTTTACAAAATCTCCTGTATAGAAAACATATTTGCTGAATTAAGTGAAGACACTAAGGAGCTAACTTGCAAGTCTCTGCTTTCCACAATCCAGGTTTAGGTTAGATTTTCTCTGAATTAACTTGAAGGAAGGTTGCCTTTTTATTTATTTTGTTTTTAAGTTGCAGTTCTGGTTGCTGCCAGATTTCTGGCTTTTTTCATTGTAACATTGAGCAAATCATTTGTTCTCTCATTTCTCCTGTCTCTGGTGTGTAATATAATAACAGTTTTCTTCTATTTAGCCATATTTGGATTTCTTTTTCTGGTGTCTTAATTACAAGATTTTGATTCAAGGTTCAAGACAAGTGCCCTATGTAATCATCTCAACCCCTGTAGATCTGACTGACAGTTTGCCTCAATGCTTCATGTTCAGCAAACCATTTCACAGCTCCCTGTTTTTCTTTTTATTTATCCAAAGAAACCAGAGCACATTTTATCCAACAAAGTACTGAGCTGAGGGGAAAGAAATAGGGAGTTCCCATCATCATTTAACTTTCACCTCTGGCTTCTCAGGAAGCTGAACTTTAGGGAAGCTTGGAAGTCATCTAACTTCAGCTGTCAAGCTAAACATATCTAGGGTGTTTATCTGATTTAAGGGCGTTTTATTAGTTTTTAAGTAAGTTTAGATGAATAATTAGTAACAGGTGATCTCATGAAGTATATCTCATTCCTTTGTGCAACAGTTAATTGCAAAGGGAGTAAAATTATTCTACCCAGGACCTAACCCAATGCTCTCTGTAGTTAATGGAAGAAAATCAATGCAACCTGGATTAAGACATAAAATGTATTTTATTGAATACAGTTGGTCTTGTAATTAATTCACAAGAACCCATTCCTAAGATCATGCAGTCATAGAGAAGTAGTGCTTTAATATTTATCTATAATATATGTTGTATTTCTGTTCCCATGTATGAAGATTCTGTAACTATTTTATTTAAATTTCCTTTGCAAAAACAGCCTTCCTGCAATTTTCTGTTAGGTTCTTGCAAAAACGTCTTTTGCTTTAAAGGTACGGTTTTAAAAATTATGTTTTTCAGTTAACACTTGTAGGTAGAAAACCAAGACTGTGAATCTCTGAAGTCAGCTACTTTAACCTCCAAATGAATAATGACCTCTCTTTTTTATCATTGAGGATTACAGTCAGTGGCTTCTCTAATTTTTTTTTTCCTCTCTGCTTTTCTTTTTACCTAGTGGATTATGCTACACTCACCTTAAGGCATCCTTATCAGAAATATCCTTTTGCATACAAAGAACAGCAATGGGTAAAATCTAACAGAAAGACTTTAGCTGAGGAAGTGCTTCCATTGAAATATGGTCAAAGAGCATACTTGCTTTGATGACATTTTATCTATCACAGTATAGTATTTACACTGCAACAATAATAGACTTTCATAATTAAAAAAAATGAGGGAAGATAATTTGTCTTTTAGTAAGATAGGTAAAAAAATGCTTTCTGCAGCTGCTTTATGAATATAGAGGTGTCCTAATATTACTTTCTCAGGAATCTAACTTTTAAATCTTGGTAATTCAAATCCTAATTTGAAAATTTCTCTGTCTCAGTTCTTCTACCTGGAAATTGCAGAGCATCTGAAACCTGTACTCATTGTCTCACTAATGTGCTTATAAAATTAAGGGGCAGGCTTGCAGATGTGATGGTAGAAGGCAGTTAAGACCTAATTAGCCAAGCAAGAAATCTGTTCCCAGTTTATTAGAGGAAAAGAGATGGTTGACTGGGTAAAGTGAAGAGGACAATGTAGTGAATTATCTTGTAAGTGTTCTACCTAGGTTATGAAATTATTAGGATATGGATTGTATCTTTTAGTGTACCATCTAACTCATTCAGAGGAGATCAGACAGAGAAGCTGATTTCATTTAAGTTGGAAATGTAAAAATATGTCTGTAATAATTCAATTAGACTGTTATGGGAAAAACTCATGGAGCTCCTTTACCCACAAATATGTGTCTGGTAAGGTTGGTGCTGCCATAGACTTTTCTGTATTTCACTCCTTCACTGAGTGTGTGCAGCCTCTGTGCCTTCAGACACACTCTCAGAGTAGATAGCATCAGGAAAAGCTGCAAAAGGAAGAAGAGGAATATTTACCATGATAAGAGAAACCTGTCTCAAAACATCAGAAAAGATTGATTGCTGATACTCCATGTAATGTGTGTGAATTTAGTGTTTGTGGAATCTGCCAGTTTAATATCTCTAGAGGATAGGTAGTTTTATTTACTAGCCACTCTTTAACCTTCTCCAAAAAGAGCAGGAGAATCCTGCCAAAGTGTCTGCTCTGGTCAAGGACAGTATCACAGACTGAAAATACAGAATTAGAAACACAGTCATGAACAACACAGCAATACACCATCTTGCATTGATACAAATGTGTTTAAAACTTTATTTTTGTCAAAATTTTTTTCCAAACTCTATTTTCTTAGCTGAAGTTTAGAGTTTTGGTCATTTCATTCCTGCAATTCCCAGTATAGATAATAAGACTATTATCAGGAAGCATAAACTTGTAATACTCGTAATATTGCCCCTGAGAGAGTAGAATGGTCATTAACAAAACACAGTCATCACATCCATGGTCCTCTATGGCATCAGCCCAAGCTTTGTGAGAGTGTTCCTCCCACAGGGGCTGAAAGCTCATTCCGATTTTAGACGGTTTCCAGGATGAAACCCACGAGTTCAAAGGGTTTGTCTTGATAATTCACTGCTGATTCCAGTGTTCCTGTTCCTAGGTATGAACAGCCGAATGCCTCGCTGCTCATCGTGCAGGATATGCTTCCAGAGACAATACTAATAATGCCACAGAAGAAGCAGACATACAAAAGAATAAAATCCCGAAGCATACATGACACTGATTAATTTAACCCAATCTTCTGACATCTGAAAGAGTCATATTTATAGGGCATTTAATTCCATCCCAGCAAGGTGTCTGCATGATTTTGGATGTCTGTTTCTCCAGACATGACAGAGGAATCTGAGATGTCAGTCTCTGAATTAGCTAGACACTGAATCCAAATCTGGATGACATTAATACCAGTTTATAAATTGGAATATAAACTTGATGTAGCTACGGGGGTCAAAGAAGAAATTTGTCCCACACGTCTTCATCATACATATTCGTTTGTTTTGCAGAGCACTGGGTTTAGATATTTGTCTGCTGTGCAAAACAGCAAGACAAAGACTCTTGATGATCAGTGTAAAAGATATATATGTCATATATTGGATCCATTACTCTCTAAATTTTCAGAATACAGTGTAGTCTGCCCAGTCACCCCCCTCCTAAACACATGAGCTTGTACCATCCTGTGGGATCAGCCAGTAAACCAGCTTGCCAGTGGTCAGCACAGTGGCATTTCTCATCTTAAGACCAGGACACAAGATTATGAACTGCTACAAGTAACAACCAGCTCAGTTTCACCTGAGCTAATGAAATAAATACAGCAGAGTTGTGAAAAGGATTTGAACTGGTAGTTTGAAAAAAAAAACCAAACAACAACCAACCAAAAAAAACCCCAAACCAACCAACCAACCTACCAACAACAGCAAAAAATTTCCTCTTTTATATTTGTCATTCTCTGGAGTGAAGATTCAATTTATAGTCTAAGGCATTTCTTACAAAACTAAAATCATATTAAGAAATCTTGTCTGGAAGTTAGATTTCTTGAAAGATTCAAAAAGGTTCATGAACTCTTTGAGAAATACAGGCAAAGTACTGTGCCACTTTTGAAAGCAAAGGTCATAGATATAGTTATTGTGATCAGATATATAGGTGTAGGTTTCCCAAACATTTTTATTATCTCATAATTTATTTGTAAGTGAAACTCACAGCTATGCCTTTCATGGTTTTAATTTTAGTGTTGTTGGAATGGTGCAGACCTGAATTTTACATGGCATGTCTGACTCACAGACAGTATGAAAGAAAGTGAATTGAAAAAATATGAAAAGAGACACACAGAAACAAAATTACAACGATCAAAACACAAACTGTGTTATAGATTAGATTTGAGTAAACCTCTGAACTTCCAATCACATCAACTTTATACTGTTTAGTACTTTCTCTAAGATTCATTTGTTCTTTACACATGGTTTTAAAAATCTTAAATATAGTTTTAAACCATAACATTATTAAAATGTTATCGTGGACAAAATTATTTGTAATATAAAATAAGAATATCTTAGTACAGTCAGTGAAAGTTTATTCAGTACTCGTAAAAGTTAAACAAAGTATTTTTCATTTTACTCCTAAGGGTAAAAAACCCACTATTTTGTGCAATGTAACAGGAAAACAGAACTTTACGATTCAAGGAAATAGAGAAGATGGTGAAATTTTTGCCTTTCTAAAATAGACCTTCAGGTTCTCTGAGCTCATAAAAGGTCGGATGCATACTTTTTTCAGTGATCACATAAAATCTTTGTCTTCAAAATAAGAACATCCTTTTAAAATGTTGCTTAAATTACAGAGCAATATCTGTCAGGTATTTTATTGGAGAAATCACTGCTGCACACTGGGCAACATTTTTGATAAATTGAACTAAATCTATGTAATTAGCTGAATGCTTCATGAGATCATTTGTTGATCAAATCCCTTGAATTTTTTTAACGGACATATTAATGAAATGATATAAGAGAAAGATGACATTGAAGGCTTATTGCTGAGCAATGGATGAAATGTTTCAAATGAAAACACAGATGCCTGTATTTTTAACTTAAAATTAATGTGACCGTGAACTGAATTTCAAGTTAAGAAAGGTTTGGTTGACTCATCTTTCCTTCTTACCTCAGAGTTATTTTTCATTTCTCTCCATTTCTCAGTTTCTGTAAAAACTCATCCACAGAGAAACTCTACAGAAACCTTTAGACTGTATATTCTTTTACAAAACATATCACTTTCATCCATATTTTGAAAAATAAAAAAAATCATCTAGTTTTCCTGCATATCAGTATTTTGCCAGACACATTCATATGTTCTCCTGTCTCTGACTTGAATGTTCAAGGAACTATCCACAGGGTTATTTTCTCTCCCCAAACACTGATTTCTGCTCAGATTATTTACTTTCTTTCCACCTTGAATTAAAACCAGTGGATATGAGCTTAGCACTGCAGAAGTGTTTGTTTATAAGCATATGCACTCATTGTGAAATGTGCTTTGACAGCCCCCTGCTAAGGCTTTCTCCAGATTAAAGAATCATAAGCAGCTTTGGACTGCTTGACCCTGCTGGTTCATCATTTATGATATTCAAAACATGTACATGGCCAATTTGAGTTTATCTAAACACTTAAGAAGAAACTCTTCAATTAAAGATCATACTAAATGACACTGACATTAACTCTCTTTCCAGTTCCGTATTGCTAAATCACCATCAGATGCTGGAAAAAGTGCTCGTCATAAAAAAAAATCAGAGCATTGTATTTGGAGCAGATCTTTCTTAGAACTCATTTTTCACAGCCTTGAAAGGAAAAATTGGTTTGCTATCAAATATTCCAGCAGGATTCCGCTGCATTTTTGTTTGGGATGTAATTTCCAAATGACTCAGGTTCAATGGAAAGAAAAAAATATTTATATATAAAGAGGAATGATATCACATTTTTTCCATATCAATCACACAGAAAGCTTTATCATTTTAGTAAATGATGCTGTATAATCTTTGCATCACATCAAACACTAAAGCAATAAATTCACTGGGGGATATTTACAAGGGTATCCAGGCTGAATTGAGATGTGCTCTAGTCCTTTTTCTAAATTGTCACATTTACTGCCTGCTGTAGAAAAGGGAAGCCACCAATTGATTTCTAATTCTGCAAACCCCAGGGTGTAAATGTGATTAGCAGTAATTGGAGAAGTTCAGCAACTGTTAATTTCTCCTCTCTTTGTTGTTTTTCCTATTTAAAATATTAACGAAATGCGTATGTAGGCCAAAACTGACTCCAATGCAGCTGAACAAAGGATACATATTTAATCAGAGCTGTGGGATCCTGATGCGGTTGTCTGAAACAAATGTGACATGTGCTTCCTCTCAAAAAAAGCCAGGCAGCTAATAAACAGCATCAGTATTTTGTTGTAATGTTCATTGTCTACATGTTGTTGAGTTTAATGGCATTACACTATGTAAAAAAGCCAGAAGTACACTGCTAAATTTGTCTTTCCCAGTTGGCTGTCCCTGAGGAGATTATAATGCAAGCAGTGGCTTTGTTTGTTGCATGCATAAGTGTGCACATGCTCTTAAGTTTTAAGTCCTAAAGAAAGGTGGTGAGAAGAGATGTTAACCCCTGCATGTCTGACCATCTCCTTAGAATGAAGCAGTTTTTACAGGAGCATCAAATAATTATGGGAAATACAGGATTCAAACTCCAATTACATATTATCTTGGTTTTGTACTTCTAGACAAGAGTCTTCTCTATCCATAGACAATGAGATTTGCTAACACTTTCTAGTAAGAAAATAACTCTTTTATTGCATACCTACAAAGCAGCCTATGTTTATCTTTAGTCCCAAGAACTATATATTTTTTTAATAACTTAGAATCAGGAAGGTTGCATGCACAACAGTGTGCAGTGCAACTCAAAATGCTTTGAGCATCTCAGGATACCAGCTAGAAGCCTTGGTTAACATAGAAGGGATAGACCACTCTTAGACAGATAAAGCAGAGTTAGATGGATCTTATCTCTAACCCTTTTGAAGCCAGAATCTTGTTTGTGAATGCCTGAAAAAGAGTTCCATGAATTAACACAGATGTTGACTGAAAAGACAAAAAGATGCTCTGTGGGAACAATTTTTCACAGTGATGTCCTGAAGGCATCTTCCCATGGAGCAGTGGTGGGGTTACATGGAGCTTATAATTTGGAAAGCTAAAGACTACAGTAGTGTCAGATGCCTCGTTCTATTTTGAAAGGCGAGAAGATTGCCCGAGGTAGGCACATTCATGTCTGGAATTTATACATTTATATCATCCTGAAAGATCATGAGTGTTGCAGCAATATAACCCAAATTAGAACCCTTGAAAAGCCACAGACATTTTGGAAGCGGAGTCCTACCAAATCTATCTGGCCCTGAGATGCAGAAATCACCCTGGAGAGTTAGTATCAAATCATAATCCTCTCTACCAGACAGGGAGCCCCAGTCTACCTGTCTCACAGGAGGTTAGGAGTAAAATAAACTGCACTGTAATAATACCAAAGATTGATGTGATTGATGAGTTTTCTGTCTGTAACAAGAAAACAGGATCAAAAGGCTTTGTATAACTCACCATGTGCATCATCTGATGATTGAGAGATTTGGGGAACAAGAGTTCTGGTTGTTCAGATACTGAAGTACAGATCTCATAGTTTGGGAATATCTTTTCCTCTGGAATTGACCCAGTAATTAACTCCTTTGTAAAAAGAGTAACAGTCCATAAGTAAAACTTTTATGTCTGGTTGATGCTATTGACTTGCTCTACTCTAATGAAAGCTGTCAAAGTCTGTGAAATAGAACACAGATACCACCCTCAGCCCAGATATGGTGTCCATAGCAGTATGAAGATTCAGCTGACACAGAAAATAATCTTTGTCCCATTTTGAGATGGAATAGATATCTCCAGATTCCAGTTCTGCCACTTTTTTGTTATCTATAAATTTGTCATTTGTTCAGTGTTTCTTTCACTGGAAAACACAACTTTGAATTCTTTTGCAAAGAAAGGTCAAGAGACTGATTGTCATTTTGCTCAGTTGAATGTAACCAAAGTTATAAGGATCCTAAGTATCGTGAGGAGAACAAATCTGTTTTTCTGCATTGTTTGATATTGCTGGTTTGTTTTCTTTTGGCATTAAAACCTAGACTTTAAAAAAAGCAGCTATTGCTAAAATCTTTTAATCTATTATAAATATGAGATATATAGTACTTATTACATAATAATAGCATATGGTAATTATATAATATATAGTATCATTATGCATGAAGTATGCATTTATGTAGATGATTTTATTAATTTCAAACATATTTTATACACACACACCACATATATCCACACATGCACACATATGCCTTTGCAACATTTTTCCACAGAACTAAGCTTGGGATCTAATAGCTACAGGTGGCACCACTTTCCCTTCTCTAGTAAAATCTGATGCCTGCTGCTATTTATTTAATGATTAATATTTCTAAGACACATTTTAAAGTGCAATAGAGTAATTTTTTCCTTCTGTTTTCTCTGGATTAAATCCCAGATACAGAGAGGAACATGGAAACTGGAAACATGCTCCTTTGCAGTTTTCTTATCTGTAATGTAGAAAGATGGCATCCAAGAGTTTTTTTGGAAAGACTGTCCTGGTCCAATAACACACTATAGAACCTTATTCTGTACATGGCACACCCGAACTTTAGGCTTCAGGGGACCATTTCAGGCACTTCTTTCCCTGGTGAACACCTTTCCATAGGCCCCTAAATGCTTACATCATGGACAAACCCACCTGTGACTTGAGTTACCTTTCAGAAATATGTTTCTTTCTCCTTACATCTGAAATTACTACTTCTAACACCTTTAATCAAAGTGAATCAAGGCCCTCACTCTGCAGTTGTCTGAGAAATAAATATGCTCTTAATTTTCCCCTGAACAAACCCACTGATATACATTCTGGAAAAAGTGGCATCATTCCCTTTACTAAACGATAGTTTTTAAGCCTCAAGAACAGCCCACACATGACCTCCACACACGCCATAAAAAGAGGCAAGTGTCTCCAGAATATGATTCAAATTATAGGACTCCAAATACCTTTCTCACTCTTCTTTGATTCATGAAGAAAACCCAAGAAAGGAGTAGACTCACCTGTCTCAGCATCAGATATCTAAGTCACCTGCAGGTATGTATATCTGGGCTTATTTCTCCCAGGTTTCTCTAGTTTTTGGAATAAAATTTGTCAACATGGTTGATGTATTCATTATTCATTTCATGAAATACATACTCAGCTCCTGTCACTTGAAAGGCACTGTTAGCTCCATTGGCTGTGTGGACCACAACCGTGGAGCAACTGACTTGGATGAGAATACCAACAGCATAGGCACCTGAAGTGGGAAAGAGGAATCTGAACATCTCCCATATGTAATATTTTGCAAGGTAGAACCCACTGGCATGATATTTTAGAACTCTACTTTTTTTTTTTTTTTTTAATGAAAAATCCTTTACCTTTCAAATACATCCTTTCCCCTCCCCCCCCCTTTTTTTATGATAGCTTAAGTAGAAACAGAAAAAAATTATGAAGGCAGATTAAAAGGGAACTATTTTCCACAGAAGAGCTTGAAAGGGAGCTTGAAAGTTTATCCTTTAATCAGGAGAAAAAAGAAAAGTATAGTTCTTCACTGGATACTGCAGTAATGAAGTAAATGAAGTTTAATGAAGAGAAATTGCAATAAATCCCACTCATTGTAGAATATTACCCAAATGGAAGATATATAAAGGCATTACATGAAATGCTAGTCTTGTTACATTCCCAAGAAAAACTCATTTCCAAATGGTTTCTGCAGTCAAAGATTTGAATTTTTCTGCTCCTTCTATTTATCACTTTTTCCTCCTTTCCCTCCCTGAAATTAGCCATTATACCCATCCATTCAGTTGTCTACCTCCTCCTACTGTGCTTCCTTTCAGAGAGTGCTTTTACTAAACCTTTTTATCATGCTAGCCTTCAGCTTGTCTGGAGATGTCTTATAGGAACTCACTTTTCTGCTCAGTAATGAAAAGGCAGTTTTAAACAGAAAGCGTGTGAGAAAAATGTAGTTAATAAAGATGCTGAAACTTATTAATACTTGAGTAAGTCATTGATATGTCTACTCTACAAAAAAAGAGAAGTCAAGGACCAATTCTGGCCCAGGGTATAGGTGAGAATGACTGGTTCACATCTACATCACTACTTAGAGATAGATCTCTGTCTTTCAGAGTTGTCTTAGAGACTGAGTTTGTTGCCATGGCCCAAAGCCAAGCCAAGACAAAAGATTTTGTCTTTATTTCTTATCCTCTCTTTTTTGTTTATTTCATGGTAAAGGTGAATCCTCTGTCTCTAGCTCAAGGCAGCTGTACAGCTATGAAAAATGTAAAGGAATTTTAAACCTACATTATAGACATATTGAAAATATGTCTGAAATTTATTTGGTTACAATATTGTTTAGTGATTTAGTCACCATAACTTGTATGAAAACACCTCTTTCCTTATGCGATACATAGTAATGTCTGATTTTAGGCTGCTGCTTAGGTACTGCAGAGATAGGTACTATTTAGCTTTATATGCAAACAATTTTTTAAAAATTTGCACTTCTTCAAGGCCTTTGGCTCATATTTCTTGTCAGGGTATTCACAGAAATGTTGGGCTTCAAAGCTGGTAGAAAAAAAAAATTGTTCATCCATAAAGAAAATCTTGGTGGAAAATAAATATTGTGCCTTTAGTACAAGATTAGTGACATGAGAGGAAACTTTTACTTTAGAGTGTTTCATCTATTACCTATTACAACTATCTGCTGTCTTTATTTCTTGATTTGCCTATTTTCCCTCTTCTTGAAGCCAGCTCCACCCACATTTTCTCTCTGGAACAACCATAAAATTGCATTTACAGCTAATTTGCTATGCTCAGAAACACAATTTGGATTCTTTAAGTGAAGCTGCCTCTTTCTAAAAGAAGAGGCCTCTCACTGTTTCTTTTTTAGCCTGGCATACATCTAACCCTGCTCCTTCAGAGTGGCAAATATGATAAACGTGTCAAAAACATTTACATCAAAACCATGTGATGTAAGTTGTTGTTTTGACTTCTGCTGATATGTCCTGTTCTTTTCTTTTTCACCCAGATGTTTCCATGAAGTAGCACATTTTTTTCCCTCAGAGTAGAAACAGACACTTCTTTTTCCAATGAAACCAAATATCTTTTCTTTCCTTACTCTACTACTCTTTGTGTGTGTATAAGGGGTGCATTTAGGCAGAAAGCCATCTGCATTTTCTGTCCAAATATATCTGATTCACACTGATCGACCTATAGATTTTCAGTTCATAAAACCCCTACATGCATTTTCAGATACTTAGAATGAGAACTTTCTTCCCCAGATGAAGAGACCAGATTATTACAAAATAAAAAGTCAATATTTTGTAGGACAGAAAGTACATTTTTATGGGCTTTAAGTCACATTGTTAAAGGCGTCTAGACACCTAACTGCTGTTGAAGTAGTTGGCTTTTAAATACATGCAGAAGTGTAACTCTAGTGATTATTGAAAAAAAAAGTTTAAAACTTTAACATTCATCCAAGGTGCTGGTCCCTGTAGGATATCCAGCTGTGGCTTGGAAGCTCAGGATCCTGCTATCAGGTACCAGTGAAAGAGGTGCATATGAAAGCAGCTGTGGCCAAAAGCAAAAGAGCTGCCTAAACTATCCCAGAGGATACCCAGGAGAAGAGTTAGGACTGCCCTCATGGACAGTCCTAACTCTGCATCACAGAGTCATCAGAGTTGGAAGGAACCTCCAGAGATCATTGAATCCATCCCCTCTGCTAGAGCACATGACAGAGAATTGCATCCAGACAAATTTTGAATGTTTCCACAGGAAACTCCACAACTCTCTGGATCTGAAAGCAAATCCTGTTTTTATTTGGAGTAAACTCTCTCCTGAAGTCAGTGTTAGCCTGGGCACCTGGACAAAGGTGCCTTTAAATAAGGTAAATTTAATGCAGGTGAGGATACTGGTTTAGCAGCTGAACTCTTTTCAGTCCCTAAGTCTACCTAACCTGAATCAAAGACTTGAATCCTGATTAATTTTATTTTAGTATAGTGCCCTATCCATGCACTACACTAGTAAGGAAATGCAAGTATCAGACATATCTGTCCTCTCTTCTCTATATTGAACACATTTACCCCAGTCTGAAAAAGAGTATTTCCTTAAATGCATCTTGTGAAGATTTTCACCACATTAAGACCAGGGTAAGCCATTGTAACAATCTAGTTAAACCAGAATATTTTACCCAGTGTTTCTTCTATTAAAACCACTATCCTAAATTGCAGCAATCACACTTGGAAGGCAAGACAGACTAGATTTAAAGACTTGCATGATGGCAAATCCACCACATCCACTGGCAAAGCTGTTACAGTGATTAATTACCCTCACTGTTAAAAAAAAAAAAAATTGCATCTTGCTTCCTGTTTGAATTTTACAATGCTGCTTCAATTTTTTCACTTGCAAGTTTCTTAGCTTCTGTACTTTGGCCACAACAGGAAACAGAAATGCCAAAATACCATTGAAAAAATATTTTTGTCTTGTTTTTCCTCACTCAGAAGGAGAAGGAAGCAATGAAAAAGAAACTAGAGATTTGCTTGGTCTGGATGAAGTTTCACTTCTAACCAGAGTCTGCAGAGGTATTATTTAATCAAATTTCTTGTTACTGAAACTGTCTCAGCAGGTTTTTTGCTAGAGTTTCTGCACCCAAAATACTACGTAAAGCAGTTCATTCCAGCTGAATCACTGACACTGGGATTCAAGCAGCATTAGTAACTGTACAAGTGCTTATGTGCTTTTCCACAGGTGCTAAAAAATTTGGCAAGTCTCATAAGGGTTGGATTAATTAGAATGCCATCGTTTTTTGATTTGGATATAACAGATGCACCTTGTTTCTTACAGCATCTAATTATTAATTTACTTACAGTCTTCCTCTCTGCTTAAGGGAAGCAAGCTCTACTCTGGGTTTATTATCCTGTGGTTTCTGATGGTGTGTTTCTCTGCAGCAGCTGGCAGGAAAACGTGAAGCAAGGGCACTTGGTGCACCCAGGGAGAGAGCAGCTTGTGTTTACATCTTTTCCTGATCCAGGGTCAGAGCAGAGGTACTGGACTAGGTTGTTTGTTTTATTCTGGCTTCTTAACCTCAGGGTCTGAGTTTAGTTTCTCCTCCAAGAAGTGTTTTAGAATCACCTTGGCTTCAAGGCTAACATTCTGGACATATCTAACATCATCCACAATATCTGAATTGCTAGTAAGATGAAAATTCCTGAGGTTTCTTACCACTTTCTTCATTCCTTTGCTATTAATGTACTGTTTTAATAGCAGGGTGAATGTATGCCATGCATTTCAGTTTATATGTGGTTCTACCATTAAGCACCTGGATCTGAAGTAGTTTCTTCCCTGAGAATTTGAAAAAAATATATTGCCACAGTTTCATGGTCTAGGTTACTATGAGTTAACCATGTGCCACAGGAATATTAGCTGAGAGAACGCTGTAGCTGCTTGTGGTGCAAATGTAGCTCTCTTTCAGGTCATAATAAAATAAATCAGCTTGTATTTTCTTAATGACAAAGCCTCCCAGTGTATTAAATTGGTTCAACATGACAATACATCTTGTCAGACCAGTCAGACAAATGTGAATGCAAACACTAAGAGAGTTGTCAGCAATGTAATTTATGTCAGGAGGTTGATGAACTTTTGCTCTGTGTTGCATGGATTTACCTCTGTTTAGAAGCAAAGCACAGGAAAGCACCCTAGAAATAAATACCCTTACAACATAATGTGTTGGCAAAATAATTTCTCAAATAAATCCAAATTCCCAGTTCTACAATATGTTCTAGCATTCACAATATATGCTGTGATATTATTACATAGGCCTTGATTCTCTCACCAAATACCTGTTTACATCTTTGGTTCAGACTGATTGTTTTACACAGCTGAGAAATATATTGTGAGGGTTCCTTGCACTAATTTGAAAAGACTTGTTTAACAAATGCACATATGCTATGATAATTTAGCAGACAAAGGAAGACACACTAAACTGGATACTGAAATTATGAAAATATCAAATTGGAAGTAAAATGGGAATACAAAATTGAATTTGGACCTAAATCTGACATTCAGTTTGGAATTGAGTTTAGTCTGAACTATCAAAATAGTGTAATTTGCCAAGATCTATTGGCTTATTTATCTAATCTAATTATTGTAACATTGAAACATTTTACTCTCTAAAATAAAGACTGGTACTTATATATTAGATATGCCATACTAATAAGTTACTGATTTACTATTTCTTTTCAACAGGGGGGAAGAATTTATATTATCTTGCCCAGGAATATCTTGGTGATGTAATAGAGTTGGATAACTTTATGCCACAGGTTAATATTGTTGATTGTAATAACTTTTTCTGGCCTTTAAATTTCATAAGCTATTATTTTAATTGGCTTTAAATAAGAAGTGCCAGACCATATCCTTTGAGAGGGCCTGTGAATATAGAAAAACATGTTACAAATGAACTGGAAACTATGCTGCTGTAGAAAACAATTTTCACATCTCATACTTTGGGTAGTGATGACTCATCAGGTATCGTTTGCAAATCTTTGGAATTTGCAAAGTGGTGTCCCTGTTTAAGGGAAGGCAAACAAAGATCTGGAGTGCCTGTGCTTGCCAACTTGGTGCTTATAAATTTTTCTATTCTGAGGACTGGGTTTTGGAAAGGAAAAAAATAACTCTAAACATTGCAGTAAAGAGTGTGACTTCAAATATGAGCTCTGTAGTCACCCTGAAAAAAGTCTGTGAAGTGAAAATTGGTGCCATCCCAATACCAGATTAGCTGCACAAACACTTTTTCCATCACTGCATTTCTCAGAAGGCATGGTTGATGTTATGTGGCTCAATGGCTCCAGCCAAAAGGTTTTCCACATAGTCCATTTCATCAGCTGTCAGGCTCACAGGGATCAAAACATTGGCATTCTGAAGTGCTTCAAAGCAGTGCAGCTTCAATGTGCATGGCCACATCGAGAAATCTTGCCTGTGGTTTCTTGCCTTGGTAACTGGTGTTAGCTCAGACACACACTGATGTTTAGAAGTGACCTCACATTGGAGGCTGAGATGAAATCTCAGTTGCTGACATATTGATTTGGCTTTTAAAGCAGCAATAAAGCAAACACCAGAATGTTATAGGCTGAGACAAAACTGAAAAGAGAAGAGAGTCCCTTTCATTACCCTCCCAGACTTCTGGCCTTGGAAAATCCTATGGTTTCTTTCCAGTCCAGACTCTGTCAGCAAGTCCATCACTGCGCTATGACTTTCAGAGATCACTTGTGGGAAATTTTCAAGCCATGCTTGTTTGGTTTTCCTCTTCCTGTTTGACTTGTATCTTTAAATAATGTGGTTACTTCACAACAGCTTGTTTTTTGACTGGGGCACAGGGCATATTTTTCTAGCAGATAAAAAAACTTCCCACAATTTGCCTTGTGTTATTTCCCCTTTTGAAGGGAGAGTTGATAAATTCAGGGTAATATGTAATAGATGCTTTCCTGTTTTTACTTATTGCTCTGTCAGGCTTGTCAGCCAGCAATTTATTAGCTCATTTTGTGGCTGTAATGTTTAAACAAGAGAGAGTAAGCAGTGCACTTTTACTCTAAAAAGCAAGTGTGAATAACAATGCTTATATTGTATCCTGCTCCACAGACTAGCACTGGTGAGAGAGGGTAGGTCTTTTCCACATCAGTAAACCCTTACCTACAACACTTATCTTTATTTTTAATGTTTTGGGGTTTTTTTTCTCTCATTTCTCCTCTGTGGTATTCCTACCTTCTGAATAACTGGGAAATCAGAGACAGGAGGTTAGGAATAGCTGTTGGTCTTAATTTCAGCCACCTGAAAGTCAGTTGGTAAGTCTGAGCAACCACTGAAGCATTCTCTCTGACCAAACGGAGTGAAGAGATCTCCATGTTCTGATCTACCAAATTTAGTTCTGGAGAGGGTGGATTATAGTCAAGATCTTGCCTCTTCATGACTGCTGCTTGTAGCATGTAGAAGGAAGCACTGGTCCTGCAGAACAGCTGTGCAGATGGCACTGGGTGCTGTCAGATTCATGTCTGATGGAGCATTTCAATGGAAACACAAATCTAGTCAGGGCAAAAGTCTTGCCAGCTGAGTGAAGACTGAGGAGGGGATGTATTGGGTACTTGCCATGGTGTGAAAATAGTCTATTTTCTGTGCTATCTAAATAACACCAACCTAGAGATTCAGAGCTTGCATACCACGTGGATATCCACACTCTTCTACCGATTTTTCAGCCCAGGATTGTGCATAACTGGTATAAATTAAACACATCCCTCCTTGCAGCCTCCAAATCAACAGAGCAGAGCCCCACACCATGAACTGCAATGGATACAAGAATTCTTTGTCACTTTTCTGACAAGAGGAGATAAAAGAGAGCAAAAAATTCACAATGGCCACACTAAGTCAAGTCAAATGTGTCTTACTACTGTTGGTCTCCTTACTTTAACACTGTGTGGCAACAAATTATTAGGAAAGATGTAAAAAGTGGAGGATCCCCAGAGTATCTCCAAAATGATCTTTCCCTGGTCCATCCAAGTCAGTATTTTTGGATCAGTTAAATCAGCATCAGCCTCCAACAGTCATGGTAGGAACTGGTCAAAAGATACCACATCGAACACTGCTCTGAATGAAACATACGTGTCTGGTGCCCTCAGCTCAAACATCCATCTGCCCTCAGCACACTCTTTTGGAAACTAAGGAATTTTACTTCCACATCTTCTCCACCTGAGTGCATCCAGATGGAAAATTACTTTGTTCAGTAACTGCTGCTCTTCTGAGTTTGATTAGTTTAGGCACTTCCCTTCTTCCACTTTGTTGATTGTAAATCCTGCTAGTATTAGCCCTGAGCAAAACAATAAAAGTGGACAAATGATTTTCTTTTTTTCCAAAAACTTCTTGGCAATTCAAATTATGTAATTTTCTTCACCATTTTCCATAGTCAATTATTTATTATATCCCCTGTGCTATTAGCACATGAAGGGACTGGCTGGGAAGCCATTTCTATCAGATTTTCTCAAGTGAAGTATTTAAGCTCTGAAAAAGAAATAATTTATGGATCCAAACAGATACTTAGAGGAAAAAAATATTATGCCTTCATCCTGGAAAACGTTCTGAATGTTCTGAAAATGTTCTGAAATAGAAAAACAGTTTTGCAGTGCTAGAGAAGGCAGGACTTCTACAGTGCCACTGTAATAAACTTCAAAGTCCATTAGATTTACTTTCCATCGTTATACTCAAACATGAAGTCTATACATTCTGTCACTACACATATAAAATGAAAATACTTTCCGATCCAAAGCAGGAAAGGGCTTTGCTCCTTGTTCAGCAATTAAGACATTCAGTTACGGAAATATTGTTCATTCTTCAATCTGAAAACAACCTAGTTCCTTGTGGTGCCCAGTGTTATTAAATCCACATTAGGACAAGGTTTAAAGAAACAGTGAAGTCATACATCATAATGGAATAGCACTATAATCCATTTCTATCACATGTTGTCTTTTTCAAATTACAGCTCTTCATACTTTTAGATTGAGGGTTGTATTATTCTGTTTAGTTAAGAGAAAAACTACCAGTTTTCCACCAGCAGCTCCGAAGTCACCATAAACATAGAGCTTACCTAGAGTTTCATGAATATATACTTTTTCAATTTACTCTCCAATAGAAAAACAGCCAAATAAACCATGCTCTTTTGGTCTAAATTAAATGTTTCACATGACCCAAACTGTATAATTTCTTTTTCTTTTCCATTTGCTTAGTGATGATATGTCATTTTGAAACTAAATTATCAAAACATTTTATTTTGAAACTATTAAATGCTTTATGCAGATGTTTATCACTTTCCACACTGCACTACTGATGCCAAAAACTTAGGGGAATTTACCAAGATGTCAAGCTATTTATAGAGATGCATAGTACATCACTATCAGGCATTGATCAGCTACTAAACCAGGGAAGGTTCTGACTTGATAAACATAAAATGTTTTGCATCAGGACAATGAAGCATTGGAAAAAGTTTTCTGGAGAGTTTGTGCAATCTTTGTCTTTGGAGGTTTTGAAGCCCAAACTGGACAAAAGCCTGAGGAACTGGGCTGAATTCAATGCTGACTCTACTTTGAGAAGGGGATTGATCTAAAGATCTCTTTTACAGTCTAAAGCATCCTATGATTTTATGAAACTGGCAGAAACATATAATTTTGATTAACCCCAATCTCTCTTGCTCAAGAAACTAATGTTTTTAACCAATGACTTCTCATTTAAAGCTGGTCAGCCATGCACATATTTTGACCTGAAGCATATCAAGGAACATAGTAATGAATTTTCTGGGTGGTGACAGCACAGCAGGAGATAGCATGTCAGAGTTGTTAGGACTGAATTTGCTACTCTTATTTCCCAGTTGTTCCAGAATCCATGTCTTTCAGCAATATTTCAGTGAGAACTGGTCACAGATGCTCAGGGCTCAGTATCTCGTTCCAGGAAGGGGATGTAATTTTTAAGTAGTTACACTGGAAAATGCTAGAGCTTTAACAGTAAACTGTCATTTATCTGATGTAGTTAAAGCTGTATAAAGCAACAAAATGTATGTTTTTTTAATTTTTTTTTTTTAATAAAAAAACTGTACTTAATTTTTATTGTCAAGAACAATTGGTCTTGTTACGTTATTCTGGTGAACATTTTTTGAAGCATTGTTCTTCCTTCACAGATTGCTGCTAAAAAAAAAAAAAAAAAGGTGCACATTGTGTTTTACGACATGGAATGGGTACACCTAAATGGGCTTTTGGAATAGACACTGTCTCCATAGACAGCCTGGGTTACTGAGTCAGAAAATGTAGTTAAATAACTAAGAGAAAGTTGGAGAACATTGCCTAGCTAAATCATGTAAGAGTAGAGGCTTCAACTTCTCACTTTTTGAGTCACCGAACTCTTGTGTGGTACCAGCAGGTTTTGGACTGACCTTATTACAGGATGTAGCAGCTCTGTTCTGATGGTTTGCTTCTTGTCTGTCCTAATTTGATACTTTGGAAAATTATAACACTTTCAAGATTTTTGTGTCCAGTAAGTATCAAAAAATAATGAATACATATTTCTATAGAATTAATTCCATCCTTTTGACCAGCAGTGGTTAGTCTACTCCCAAAATCTGGAAGAAAAGGACAACTACTGTAAACTCTGTATCTAAAGTATGTATCTATGGCCATGGTTTTGTTTTACACATACTGAGACAAGAGTTTACCCAACAGTGCATGAAGATAGCTGGTGAGTTTTCAGGGTCCAAGTGGCACTTTGTAGTATGGATGATGTGGATGCCATGGCTCCAGTCAGTGTCAGTCTGGGGAACATGTTCCACCATGACAAGCTGGCATTTCCTTATTGAAATCTAAGTCCTAGACAGGGAGCATCAATCTTTGCTACCTCTGGTGTGCCTCCCTTGTGTCTTGTATACTGTGTTATTGTATATTGTGTGCTTAGACCGTGGTGGTTCAATGGGGAGAAATTAAGGCCCTCTGATTGTTACCTATCTCTTCACCTCGCAGTGGACATTCTGGAACACTTTCAAATAAACAATAAGAACAGAAGGAAGTCCAGATTAGTGGATTCTACAAGCCAAAGAGCTGAGGAAAACATGAAACCAGAGAGATATTACAGGAATAGGGAATTATCTTGCCTTATTCTGATGCTTTTTTCATGCTTTTTCATTACTTCCTGCAGTGCAATATGACTGGATGAGTCATCAAAGCAGCAAGGAGTAAATTTAGGAAAACTTTGAATAATGACCCTCCACTGCCTATGCTAAATGGCCTGTTTTCTAACTAAAAGTCTCTCATTCCAACTGTTAAAGGACAGAGACTTTAACTTTTGTCCTAATACAGGCCCATCAGAGAGAAATCATGACATTCAGAAGAGAACCATCCACTGGTGTCCTTTGGAAGTAAGCTCTTAAAAGGCATGTTATATAAAATTGGACTTACAGTTTTCTTCTATCTTCTGAAGCAAATGTAGTAACAGTCATGCTTCTTAATGTATTCCTGTAACTGTAAACTAATTATTATGGACAATAATTGCAGTGATAGGGCCAGTTACATTTCTCATCACTGCATTTTCATTAGCTAGCATTCATTCATTAATGATGCTAGCCATTAGCATAACTTACACCAGCTGTTGGAGATGTCAGGCGAGGTGATCTGCACAAAAATCACAGGGAAAAATTCAAATTGTTGTCTGTTATACCCTCCATCAATATCCTCATGCACCCATTTTTGTGACGAGGGGGCCCAAAGATATATTTTAATGATGGGGACCTGTACTTAACAGCCAAGTATCTGTGGATCTGTAAAGACCAGAAAAAATAATCAAGGAAAACTAGTGTCTGGCAAATGATGTCAGCCACTAAGAATCCTACAAGGCATATGATCAGGGTTCCCAGATTATGTGCCAGCGACTCTTGAAAAAGACCAGCTGTCTGCTATGAAAAGGAGAATGGCTCCTGGAACGGTGGCTGAGAGCTAAAAACTGCAGCAGTCTTGGGAGATGCAGATTTTGGAGCCTTGTATTTTCTCAAGCACCTGCAGAACACCATCAAAGAGAAAGGGAAAAAATACCTGAGGAAAAGGAAGAAAGAAAAAAAATCCCAGTGAATATTAAAAAAAAAAGGTAGTTAGGACTTGCCTGGGGCTTGGGGAGCATGAAATATCTTCCAGAATGGATCACTCTGATAATGAAACTTTAGAACCCGATTAAAGCTCACAGCAGTGGGGAGAAGCATCTCTATCAACTCACAGCTGTGACCAAGCCTGGGAGGAAGGAGAGCTCTGCTTTAAAATCCACCCAGGGAGAATGCATGCAGGGAACATCTGGCACACCAGAGGAATTAAAAGGAACGGGAAGAGTGGTAAGTAGGGGAATGCACCTGGCAAGACCCAAGTGGAATTAGGTCAAAGCACCATACAGCATATATCAAGAGATAAGGCAGGTTCAGCCCCCTTCAGAGTGGGAGCTTGCAAAACAGCAAAAAAAAAAGGAAAAATTGTATTCATGTGTCTGACTGCCTGGGAAGGGAGAGAGAAATCTGAAAACAGGTGACTTTTTGCTAACAAATAATTCATGGGAAATATTAAAAAAAGAAGTCCAGAGAGTGGAATTCTGATTATATCAAGGCAAAATCTTTAGGACTGTAGGAAGATCAAAATGTGTAAAGTGAAGATAGTCTGCATTTCCCAAGAAAAATAAAAACGAGCCCCTTCACAAAGTGGGTGTGGTGGGATAAAAGAAGACCTGAGAGAATGGGACTTGTAGAGAACAAATAACATGGAGTACTCATGGAGTCTTCCAAGACAAGTATAGAAGAAAATAATTTTCAGAAAACTGCTATCTCAGGAAAAAATAGGCGGTATTCTGTCCTCACTAAATCCAAAGGCTTCATATTAATTATTTGCTCCAGGAAATAATCAGAGCAGCTCTGGATAAATGCCAGTCGGACAGAGGTGACTATGAGTATCCATTCTGAACAGTGTCACCTCTAAGTATTTGTTTTTATGTACCAGATCAGCTCAAACTATTTAGAGTGTCAGTGGACATCACTGGTTTTCATTAAGTCCATTGTCTGGATAACCAAGGGCAACTTCACATCTGAAGATTTAGATTTTATCCTCCTTTGTGTTAAATGGACAAAGTTAAATACTAAAGTGAGAGATTCAGGGAAATCTTGAAAATTACTTTCAACATCTTATTTTTTGGGAATACCCAGAAAATTGGAGAGCCCCCAAAAGCAGCTGCAAGAGAATTTAGCTCTTTTGGAGCAAAACTCAACTGATCCAGACAGGAATTGTCTAAGAAGTTTGGGAGAAATCTATTTTACTCCCCTGAACCATGAAACATGTCTAAGAATGGCTGGTGGCTGGGAAAAAATGTTGAGAAAGCCAACTTCATGTCAAAAAAAGAAGCTTCCCTCAGATCACTCTAGAAATATGTATTTTGGGGCCTCTGTTTTCTTCCCTCTACCCTACCTAGGAAATTTATACAGTTGAAAAGAAATCTAAACAATCGGAGTGAGACTTGGCTGGGAATGCTGAGAGCTGGCAGGACCTTGCTACCTCCCTAAAAAAAAAAAAAAAAAAAAAAAAAAAAAAAAGACAAAATGTGGAAGTGCATGAATCATACAGTCAAAGCAGTAAAAACATAAAATTATAAAAGTTAGACTGCACCATTTTCCTGTTGCTCCCCCACTCTGCCTCCATTCACTGACTTAAAATAGTGGGAAGAAAGCTGCAGAGGTGAGACCAGGAATAAGTGAGTCAAGAAAGGAATCAGTGAAGCTGCTCTGAGATCTGTAGGCAAAGCAAACAGTGAGCAGCAAGAGAAATAACTATAGAAACATGTAGAGAGGGTGAAGAAAAAGAAGATTAGAAAAACCGCAAAGGATTTATCTAAATTATTTAGGATTACTGGTTCTGTTCTCTGTCTCAGACCCTGAAATGATATCCGTATCTTATACATGCATTGCAAGAGCGAATCCTCCATCTTCCAGCCTTAACAGGCAAACCAGAACAAAGTAAGGAGGAAAAAGTCAAACACATTTAAGATATACTTGCCATCACTGTTCAAGGGGAAGAAGAGCACAAGCAACGATGATGATGCATTTGACTGAGAATACAGTGCCCTAGTTTTTTAATAGATTGCTGTATTGACTAGTACAGTCTCCACATAAAGCGCTCAAGCTTCCCAGAAATGCACATCACCAATAAAAGTGCACAAGCTTGTATGTTTGCACACTTTCCCTCCTGGATCTCTGATATGCTAACTTATGTATCAGCCAGTCAGGGTTAAAACTGAGCTAAACCCCAAAGTAACAGCAATTACAGGGATAGCTCTTAGCTCTGTTTTAACAATTTGTCAGATGTATTTGCTACAGCTGATGACATTTAGGTCTGAAAGACTTTGTGAAATTAAACAAAACCAAGATTAGCCAATGCAAAATGGGCAAGCAGTGTTTTGCTTTCAATATTTATTTTCATATTTGGAAAAATCTGCACACCAAGATTGGTGAAACCCTATACCCAGTTGGCACAAAGCATCACAGCTTCACTGAAATGAATGGAATTTACTCATGCTATGAATCTAAACCAGTGCACAGAAAGCTATGAAACCCTACCCTGACTATGAAAGTGGTCAAAGTAAGCGTAGCATTATTGTCAAGCTCCTTTCCCAGTGGGTGCTCTTGTTCTCTTACAGAGAGGTAAGTAACATGAGTTTTCCATAGAGGAAGGAGAAGTAAGTTTGATCAAGCGTCTCCAATAAAGAAACCTGAGAAATTTCCACAGCTGAGAAGAAGGTGTGAAATATCTAGTAACATGTTTATGTTGGTTCCTCAGAAACAAATCCATTGGAAAGGGGAAATTTTAAATTTTCCATGGGCTTTTTGCCACTTTCAGAACTCATCCTAAATCCCTGAGTTATTTCACAAAGATGTTTGATTCAATTAGAGGGTTGTTCGTGTTACTATCCACTTCATTAAATCAAAATTACTCTTCAAGTTAATTTTGAATAAACCCCCAGATCAGGAGTGCCAATTAGGGAGCCTGATAAAGGGGGAAGTTCTAGAGTCAGAGCAGCCTAATGAAAGAGAGCGTGGTTGAGTCCAGAGGCTTACTGTGAGCCCTCATACAGCTCTGCTATGTTATCTTGGGATAGTCCCCTCACACTTTTGTGCCTTCTGTGCTTGCACTTTTAATGTGCATGATCTACAACTGTCCTTTACAAAGTAATAAAAAGTCTAATGAAAAGGAAAAAAAAATCTCAGCACTGTTTCTGCTCAAGAACATTAAGATATTATTTAAAAAAACAGATGCTTAAAAGGAAACTTACTGTCTAGAACAATCTTAGCATAGCTACCCTGAAGCTTTATATCAATACTTCAAATTATCCATTTAATGATACCTTGCATGCAAAGTGTTGTTTGAAGAACTGTA